>JASDQU010372022.1:9568-22732 GCA_032191745.1 Picea mariana | reverse complement strand
GGGGAAATTATACCATAACCCACAAGGAGGAGTGTCAAATCCTATTCCTTCCGGACTATCGTATGGACAATTTTATCTGGGTGTCCCAAATCCCACCTGGGGTCCTCAAGGACAAGAACCTTATCCTCCCCACAGAGATAATGTGTATCCTCCTTAGGGAAAATCTATTTAACCCCCTCAAGGGAAAACTGTTTATCCCCCGCAACTGAATCAACCGACTTATAACCCTCAGAATCCATTGGGTTTTCCCCCACTCATGAATGTTCCTCAACAATCATTGAATCCCATTTATTCTAATCAACAACAACCGTATGTAGGAGGGCCTACTGGATACAATTACCCATCTCAACCAGTTTATGGCCCTACTAGTGTCCCTATGCCACACCAATATCACCCTCAAGTTAACCGACAATTACCCTTCCTTGCTACTCTAGATCTCCCAGACTTGTCTTGGTTGACCAATGATCCCATACTGCATTTACCTTTTTGGACAGTGATTCCTGCTAAGTTACCTTCCGACATCCCAAAGTTTGACGGTAAACCTGGAGAAGACCCAAATAACCATGTGATGACATTCCATTTATGGTGTTCATCAAACTCATTAATGGATGATTCCATACGTTTACATCTCTTCCAGCGTACCCTTACAGGATCAACAACCAAGTGGTATATTGAAATTCCACGAGGTTCTTTCCAAGATTTCAACTCCCTTTCCATGGCCTTTCTCACGCACTTCAACTACCCATCCGTTACAAAACAGGTACTGAAATTTTGGCGTCCCTTCGTCAAACCAACTCCGTGCATATCTTTGATCACATCCATGAGTGGAGACGATGATGAAGATTGATCAAAGCAATCATTCTAGACCAATTATTGGCAGAATGGTTAACTAAATCTCGTTTACCCCTGATTGCTCGTGACGTTGCCATGGGTGGTGTAGTCACTGAGGAAGAAGCCATTTCCCAGGCTCAATACTTAGATTTGGTTTATTCGCAATCTGGTACTTTGTACGAGTTGATTCTAAATGCTACCCATGCCACTATCAATCCATCCAAACCTTCATCCATGTCACATGCGTATGGAGTTATCGACACTGTCAAAACCCAATCTACATCATAGTAGACTAGAACAGTAAATCGCTCGGTTTCCACGCCTGTTCCCAGTTCAACTTCACTCTCCTCTACCTCACTCCCAAATCAAGTCTCTAAGGTGAGCACAGTTCAATTTGCCCCTTCACAACAATCCAGAGGTAAGAAGAAGACAAAGAATAAACCAAAGAAGAATAATAATAATGAACAACCCATAACCCAAAATCCACTGCCTGCTACTGAAAATCAACCACATCGGAAATTGAAATTCCCATGTCTTATTTGTGGTGACGATCATTACACCCGAGACTGTCCACATCACGATGAAGTTGAAATTTTTTTCAAAGGGAATTCTCAACCCGCCGTGCTAATACAACCTTTTCCTCAGCAACAATCCATGGTTTCTCAACCCCCCCCAGAGGGGGCAGTTACATCCACCCTCATAATGATGAAGCCTTGATGAGTGCTCATATTTATATGTTCAATGGGATTGATTTAACCATGACATACGACACACCAACTAAATGTGACAAATAAAAGGTCACTAATGGTACTTTACCGAATCCATCACCCGCCTCCGTTAGTCCTCCATCTGTTAGTCCTCCTTCTGGATCATTTCAGATAGAGAAACTTACTTTCGACTCTATCTTACGCCCTCCCAAGAGCACCATCTGTAAATCTACTTTTAATCCTAGTTCACGTGCTACCCAAAACTACAACATCGTTGAATATTTGGATCAAACACCGTGCACTATGTTTGCGTTGGAAGTTCTACAACATTGCCCAAGTCAATGTAGAATGCTCTTGGCTGCCATTGGTGCCATTGATCCTGAGTCATCCAACAATATTACGTTTAACATGGGCAATTTCAAGTCACGACTTTCTCACCAACTCACTTTTCAAATTGATGTTGTTGTTCACAACCAACACATTCACCACACTATTTTGGATGAGGGAGCTTCCACTTGTGTCATGTCATTATCTTGTTGGAAAGGATTAAAATAAACCTCACTTAACCAATCCCCTACGATGTTGCGTGCATTCGATGGGCGAGGTTTTCATCCTCACAGACTCTTTCAGTCCTTAGTCATTAAGTTGGGCGGCAAAACCGTCTCTGTTGATGTCGAGGTAGTTGATGATCCCCTTGATTACAACTTGTTATTAGGAAGAAGTTGGTTTTATTCCATGACTGTCGTCGTTTCCTCAGTGTTTCGATGTGTACAATTCCCTCATCAAGGTAAAATTTCCACTATCGATCAGTTAGATTACTGTACACCCAACGGTCGCACTCTCACCACCAACAATATTCCTTTCTTGGGAGACCATAAGATCACGTATGAAAGTGTTGGTGTAGCTCTTTTGAAAGGCGCTACTCTTATGGGTACTTTCCCTACACCATTTCCTCCTACCACACAACATATTTCCACAATCAATATGATTTCGACTATGGCCTATCAGTCTTTAGAATCATTTGATCCTTGGCTTGTGCCTAGTCCGTTAGATTTCAATGCACTAGGTGACACTATGCCACTTAGTCCGGTCGAGGCTTCATACACTGCATTTCAATCCGCCTCTCCCTCCACGAATGACCAACATCTATTGGCACCCAACACTTATTCGATGCCATCTTGGTTGAACTCCTTGTCTTCTGGTTTTGAGTACATTTCCCAGATTTTTCCTTCAGATGAATCCATTATGGAAATGCTTAGTATTGATGAAGTACCTTGTTGAGAACCATCATCGATCCTCTTTTCTTCCACCTCTAGAAGAAATTCAGGAAGATATACACTCTATCTTCCCCCTCGATGTTGTTGATTCTCCACAATCTCCTATACTTACCCAGGATACTATTTCTGATGGGAATTTAGGCAACATATCTTCTACGGTCATTATTGATATTTCGATCAAGGAAGGTATCGTGGAAAATATTAATCTCGGTGCTAATTGTTCTCCCGAGGAAGTGGTTTCTTACACTGCTTTATTTAAATAATTCCGCGATGTCTTCGCTTGGAGCTACGAGGAAATGCCAGGGATCGATCCTTCGATCATTGTGCATGAAATAAAAAATTACCTGGGCGTTAAACCTATCCGACAAAAAATCTGCCCGATTCATCCCAAGAAAACCGCGACCATAAAGGCAGAAGTTGAGAAACTGTTAAAATATGGCTTTATCTGTCCTGTCCTCTTGATGGAATGGGTTTCTAACATTGTTCCAGTCACTAAGAAACAAGGTACCATTCGTTTCTGTGTTGATTATAGGGATCTTAATAAGGCTTGTCCAAAAGACAATTACCCCACACCATTCATCGACCAAATCATTGATAATTGCAGTGGCAACATTATTTTCTCTTTCATGGATGGATTCTTAGGATACAACCAAATTGACATTCTACCCATTGATCAACATAATACAACCTTCATCTGCCTGTGGGGAACTTTTGCCTATCGAAAACTACCATTTGGTCTCAAAAATGTTGGTGCTACCTTCTAGTGGGCCATGTCATATGATTTCCATGATATCAAAGATATTGCAAAACCCTACCTCGATGATTTACCTACCCATTCATCCAGTCGATTAGACCATATTGGTCATTTACGAGATATTTTTTTCTAATGTAAGTTCTACCGTATTCGTTTGAACCCACACAAGTGCATATTTGCTGTCAAATCAGATTGACTCCTTGTTTTTGTTGTCTCCAAAGATGGGATTAGGGTGGATCCCTTAAAGATTAAATCTATCCTTGCTTTACCTCCTCCTAATAATCTGACCCAACTACAAAGTTTGTAGGGGAGAGCAAACTTTCTTCGCCATTTTATATGTAACTACACTGATATTACCAAAGGATTTATGCAATTGTTTCAGAAATCCGCTTCTTTCATCTGGGATGACACTGCTCAACAATCTTTTGAAGCTCTTAAGAATGCATTGACCAATACGCCTCCGTTGCATCCTCCAAATTATGCACAAGACTACATCCTTTACTTAACAACCTCTACTTCTACTATTGCTATGGTGTTAATTTAAGAGGACCCTAACGGTGAGGAACATGTGATATACTATCTGAGCAAGAGTCTATCTAGTCCCGAGCTCCGATATTCACATGTTGAAAAGTTGGCTCTGGCAACTGTCATTGCTGTCCAGAGATTTCACCATTACATCTTGTTACGAACTACCACGGTCATCATGGACTCAAACCCCATGTATCATATTCTAACACATCAAGTCCTTGGGGGAAAATATTCCAAGTGGATCATTTTCCTTCAAGAATTTGATCTCGAGTTTGCCAGGTCCAAAGCTAAAAAATCCTTGGTGTTTGCGTAATTTATATATGATCTTCCCCATGCTAATGAAGATACTAATCTTAGAGATTCTCTCCTCGATGAATCTTTGTTCCTCATTAGCACGTCTGATCCTTGGTATGGATATATCCTTCTTTATCTTCAAACCCAACGTTTTCAGCCCGATATATCCCATGAAGAACGTCGTCGTATTCGTCACCATTCTAAACGCTACCTTATCATCAGTGACACTTTGTATCACCATGGTATTGACACTATCCTACGACATTGTTTAATTCATGATGAGGCTGAACGTGTCCTTAATGACTGTCACCTTGGAGCATGTGGCGGTCACCTTTCTGTGATGGCTACAACTCAGAAAATTTTATGTGCCGATTACTTTTGGCCCTCTATCTTCAAAGATTGTATTGAGGTTGTCAAAAAATGCCGACCCTGCCAAGTTTTTCATAAAAAGGCATGCACCCACCCCACTTTGCTACATCATGTTGTCGCCATCATCCCCTTTGAAAAATGGGGCATTGATTTTATGGAATGTAATCCTATCTCAGCCAGGGGGCATGGTCATATCATCGTTGTCGTTGATTACTTCACAAAATGGGCTGAGGCTATGCCTACTTTTCTTAATGATGGCCATACTGCAACTCTTTTTATCTTCAACCACATCATCACTCGCTTTGGTGTTCCACAAGCCATTGTCACTGATCACATTTCACACTTTCAAAACCAGATGATGAGTGAGTTACATGCCAAGTTGGGTTTTCAGCATGAGAACTCATCCCCTTACTATCCTCAAGCAAACAGACAAGTTGAAGCTATCAATAAGGTCCTTAAAACCATGATTCAACACATGGTGGGGGAAAACAAAACATCTTGGCATCTACAAATTTTTTTCGCTCTCTGGGCTTACCGCACCTCAGTTAAAACTGCTACTGGATTCACTCCTTCCCAGTTAGTATATGGCATAGAAGCAATATTACCAATCAAGTGCACAATTCCTTCATTAAAACTCAAAGTAGAACTCCTGCCTCACACTTCTGCTGAAGAAGAATGTTTCCTATATCTAATTAGGTTGTATGAAACACGTCGCGATGCCTCTCTTGTTAATGAGATGTATCAAAAACGAATGAAGAGCCAATATGAAAAATATCTCCACCCTTGTACTTTTGCAGAAGGAGACCTAGTCCTCGTTTATGACCAGGCTCACGATAAATTAGGGACAGGCAAGTTAGAACCTCTGTGGCATGGTCCTTACATCGTGGAATGTGTACTACATAGAGGTACCTATGAGCTAGTTTACTATGACGAAATCTCCCTTGGTGAACCCCAGAATGGGCTTTACCTTAAAAAGTACTATGCATAGAACATCAAGCATGTGTGATTTGTACACTATTGTATTATAGTTTTGGTGTGTCTTTTTCTCTTGCGTATACAATTTTTGTCTCAGCCGCTTATAGTTTGTCTTGTGGTTGCGTGCGCAGATGACATCTTCCTTTCCTATCTTTGTTGGGTTTGTGCATGGCGCTAGTCGACACACCCAGAACATTACTTCTGTAGCTTGGGTCATTTACCACTATGATGAGTTAGTGAGTTCAGGAGGCGTTTTCCTAGGATCGACAACAAATAACATGGCAGAATATCATGATGTCATTGGACTTTTAACCGGGGCCTCCTCTCTAGGTATATCTCGTATAATCATTAATCTAGACTCTCAACTCGTGGTTTGTTAGCTTAATTGGGTCTACACCATTCACAATCCTATCCTATTGCGTCTGCACCTATGAGTTCGTCGTCTTGAAAGAATGTTTGAATTTATAGAATACAGACACATACCAAGAGGACTCAACACAACTTCAGATTCACTAGGAAATTATATTATGGATCGGTATCTCGCGCATAGATGAATTTTTTATAAATAAAATAAATCATATAAAAAACATCACATGTAAAATAAACGCATCACACAAAGATTATTTGCAAACATCATTGGCTCCAAAAAAACTCAGATATGTGTATATATATACTATGCAATAGAAAAGTGTTTGGTTACATCAAAAAATGTACATAGAAGGGAAAAATTTTGGACCCTCATGCCCATGAAATCATCATAAAAACTACATAAAACATCAAGGGGATACTAATCCTCCTGCACCATGTTGTGCTCTGAGTAGCACACCACATCACGGGCCACTCGTCTAAGCAGGTAGTTTAAAATCTCAGGAACTCCCACTGTATGTCTCTATAAATGCAGGCGTACATCTCACCGCCTGAGAGGAGGGACACCCATCCTAAGACCATAAAGGTTTCTCTCAACCTCCCGGAGACCCCCCACTGCTACCTTGTGCTCTAAAACTATCTGTGCGTCTCCGCGACGTCCTAGTGCCGACATCTTTTCCAGGCGTGTTGCACCTCTATCTGCATGGTGAAATAATACATCTGTTAAAAACCCCTCTAGGTACACATAAAAATAATATAAACTTTAAAATAAAAAAAACACTTGACAAGGTTTTTGGTTTCATACTTGACGCATCCAAATCTATCCCATATGGCAGTACCAGGTCCAGGCTACCCCAGAAATCTACTCCGACGCATGGAAAG
This sequence comes from Picea mariana, assembly GCA_032191745.1. Classification (NCBI taxonomy): domain Eukaryota; kingdom Viridiplantae; phylum Streptophyta; class Pinopsida; order Pinales; family Pinaceae; genus Picea; species Picea mariana. The sequence continues at coordinate 15,749 of JASDQU010372022.1, read as the reverse complement.
TCCTCAATGAAAATCAATTGACATCTTAACCAAGCAAAGAAGTCGATTGTGAATTTAAATTTCGAGTCAGTTCCCAACCTTGGAGACAAACTCGTCCAACGTTCCATGCGTGGTTCACCCACCGATCACACCATCGACGTGATCTATGGTTGCATCTGTGGGATTCGCTCTAAGAAGAACGAAACTAAAAAGGAACCATATCCAAATTGTTTGTGTTTCCTCGTCCTGCATTTTGAAATTTGATCCTTCACATTGTGAAGGAAAGCTGCGCTCCAATTGAACAACCTTGGCTCTACGCACTGTAGAGCATAATCCATTTTGGATCTTGAAGCCAAATGTGCACTAGTGCTACCTTCCAAATTGGTGATGGCAAACAAAATGGATCGAAGAGGCAAATCTCTGACCTCTTTGATCACGATTCGGCTTCCAACCAATCGCGATCCCGGAATACAATGATTTGCCACATACTCTTCGACAGGCACTGGAACTGCCCGCTGTCCAGATAAGATGATAGGGGACCCTATCTTAGGGAGGCCGGTCAAAAAATATACGTACTCTAGCTCGATGTTGAGCATTTGCGACCCAATCTGAAATGCATGTTCAACATTATTCCACAACCCAATCATATACTCAAGTAAAAGGACTTCCTTTTTCATCTTCTGCAGTTTAAAATAATTGAGGAGGCCGCAATTCCTCAAAGAGGTCCTCGTTGGGGGGTTTTGTAATGTGGCTATGTCATCGAGCTCATTCTCATGCTCCTTCCACTCAATCATGGCTTTTATCAATACAAAATGCAAGCACAATCAATTAAGAGCCATTAATCATCTCATTATAGTAATTTTTTGGGTAATTTAGCTTAAAAATCAATTCATTTTTTCATTTTGCGCCAACGCTCCCCTAAATGCATACACAGAGCGTTAGCACTCCCCTGGAGTGCATACCAAGGCACCAAAAACATGGTCGGTGCTCCCCTCAGCCCTTTGAGGGAGCACCGATTTGTTTCAGCACCTAGGGCTCTCTAGGGCATAAAAAATGAAACAAAAAACTACCTAAAATGAATTTTTAAATCATATAAATGATTGGAAGGAGTTAAAGACCAACCTGATCCAGACGGAAGTAGAAATGACTGACCATAGATCCAACGCCAACAACTTCAAAATCGCTCTCCAAAGTCAAATTTACCACTGCTAGAAGATTTTGGCACAAATGAAATGGTAAAAACATTTTTTTAACCCCATTTCATTGATATAAACTTCATTTTTTGATAACTTATAGTCTATTTTGGGTTTTAAAATCATTTTGGAGATGTCATTAATACCCCATAATGCATATTTTTCATCACTCGCAGGTTTCGAAGCAGTTTTGTTCCTTTTAACCTTGTCACACTGACGAGCATGGTCTTAGTTCCTTCTCACGCTCGGAAAAAAATGAGAACGCAACCGAGTAGACTTTTATCTCTTTTTTTGGACTCGCAAGGATACACGAAAAAGGAACCCCCTGGAGTCATCTTTAAGTTATTTCCAGACTCTCTAAACATGAAAAACCACCGAGTTTCCCTTCTCTGGACTCGTTAAACAAAATTACACATTGAAGGGCCCATATGGGACCAAACCCTTACTTCTTCCGGTTCGTTAAACAAAAGAAGAGGAACTTACCGAAGGTGAGTTATATCGAGCATGTGTTATCCTCCTCGAGCTCGTAAAAATAAAAAGAGGTACTCATCTATCTGGATGGGGGAAAAAATTGAAGGAAGCAAGCCAAGCCGTTTTTGGTAACATCACAGGTCACTCTTGCAGTCGCCCTTGAACACGACACATTGTATTTACATTTTAATCTGCTGAACCTTTGCACTGAACCAAGCCTCTGAGTTTATTTACTCTTTTGAGCCACCCAACTAAAGTCATAGTATCCACTACATCATGTTTTGGTCCATGTCGTGTTTCTACCGTTTGTGCCCCAATGTTCAAGGGAAGTATCCGCTTCGAGGGTCAACCATCACAAATTTCCAGTTTCAATACCTGTGTCAGTCCATATTCATTTGATTCACCATCTTACATCTCTATGTCAGTTTTGTGTGATTGATGGGGGGTACATCAAGGCTCTCCTTTGACAAGTCTTTTCCTGTCGACTTCAACACATCATTTGGGAATTAAACTTAGAAACCAGTTAGTACCTTGGGACCTGCATGCCTCAATGATAGGCCTCCTCGCTTCCGATAGTGGGTTTACATCATTGACCTCTGATCGGATGATTCCACAAATGTTCGACTTCAAATCATCTATTCACATTCGCTGGATTGTACTAGGGTACCTTGGGAGTCATTGAAATCACTTGTGATTTCCCTCGCACTTGTTAATGGTTTACCTCATTGACCGGTAATCAAGTGATCTCTACCATGTTTGACATCAAAATTTCACGTGGTTAGATTCATGCCACATCGGGATCGATAAGAAGACCCTAGGTTGAGTGTTTACTCTTATATCTACTTTACCCAGGTTGCGAAAGGAGATCATTTGAGAATATTGATATATATACTGTCACATAGATCCACTTTGTATTGGTCCGTGGCTATGTTTTGTCATATCATAGATCTACTGTGTAATTCTCATGGCTATGATCAGTTCATATCATGGAAGCATAGATCCACATTGTATCTTTGGTGGCTATACCTTTCAGTCAATATGATTATGGATCCGTAGTGTATTTTATGGCGGCCATACCTTGAAAGTATTTTATCACTCAATCATAGGTATGTCTGCCTTGGGTTTGAAACATGTCATAAAATTTGTCTGATGGTTGTTTGCAACTTTTAACAAGTTATCCGACTCCATACCCTTGCTTCTAAAATTCTACAAAGTACTTTAGTCATCAGTTTCCGTTTTTTGACCCAAGGCCTATATTAGTTCACACCCCCCTTCTATGATAATGATATGTTCTCGTAGGTCACCATTAGTAGACATATACACCTTCTTGGCCTCCTCCCCCTCCTAAGTTTTATGTTGATGGGAAATTAAAATATACTAATCAATTCTCAATAGCTTGTACAACCTACCAACTGCAATAATGTACTAGTAGAAGACCCTACATGTGAACCCAAATGAGGATCTCATCCCCCTATGCCAAACTAGAATTGAAGGAGCCATACCGTGATTGCAACACCAACACTGATTTCATGAAAGACCACAAACCTCCCTTTAGCATAGCTTCTTTGTATTTGGATTTCTCAAACATAAAAAGAAAAAAACCAATGCAGAGGAGAGACGAACTTTCCTTTTATAGCCATAGCCCATGCAAATTCAATCTAGTGAACCATATTAAAAATAGGTGGCTTTGGGCCACAAAAGTAACCAATCAAAGATATATGATCTAACTCCTCCTCACATTCTACAATCCATTCCACCCAAAAATAAATCCTTTAAGTGAGTTGAATGATTACAAACACTTCTTCCTCCCTTTGAGCGCTTATGTAACATCTTGAGAGTTGGCTTGAGCACACACTCATCCTCCACAAGCCAGGAAAAACAAGTCAGGCGAAAGAGAGAGTGCTTGGTTCTCTTATGAAAGAAATTGACTTGTTATATAGCGAAGTCGGGTTCCTTGGGCATGTGCCGTGTCATGGAAGACTTCACCAATGATGGCTTGCGACATAATTTAAGTTGATGGCTTGATCGAAGACGTGGGATAGATGGGCTCTTCAAGGAGGCAACGGGCATGCCACCAAAGAGATGAAATGAAGGAAAACACAAGTTGGAGACACTCCATCACCTTGGACGCGCACCAAGGGGAGCTGATCGAATGAAGGAAACTTGCATTGGATGTTAGCCAAGAGACGAACCGACAAGCAAGCATGAACTTGACTTAGGAACCCAAGAAATGAAGGTTGAATGAGTTGGCCAAGTAAAGGAAGAACGCGATTGGGTAAGTCAACCGACTTACCCAAGGGACACATGCCCTTTGGCAAACGTCAGGCCGAACCGAAAGTGGACAAAAAAAAAAAGGGTTGCATCACTCCATGGTAAATGGACATGCCAATTGGAAAGGCCCAAACACTTATATAACCAAGGGAGGAAACCACTTGGGAGTCAATGAAGAAGGCATATACAAGAAGTCAGATTGTGAAGGCAAGTCTGAACCAAGCAAGGGAATAAGCGAATCAAGGTAGGGAACTATAGGGCCAAAAGGTTGAAGCATGAAGGAGGAGAGAGTCGTTCAAGTTTATGACTGAGGCAAGATGAAGGAAGGGCACACAATGGAAAATCACCGAAGTAGAGTTGTATTATTTTTATATGGGTTATTTGTAACATAGAAAAAACTCCTTTGTATGAACTTTCTTCATGTGGCACGAGTGTTTGGGTTGACACATTGTTGTTCCATTTATAAATAAGTATTGGGTGTTATGCCGGTTTGGCCACCCACATACATGTTTCATTTTCACTGTGAATGAATGGTTTCTCCTTACTGATGTATGGTTTAAGTATAAGAAATGTAAACATAACTTAAGTAACAAACAAAACAAGGTGAATGCGTAGTTCAAGTTAAGTAACTTGGTGTGGCCTTGCCACCAAGCGAACGACTACGATACTGCACAGTGACAATGAACATTGGTTGTTTTCTGCCATCTATCCAGAGTTTCTATAGACCCGTGTCAGGTGGTATTAGATTGCACAACTCAAGAAACTGAGCATGGTCAATTTGGGTTCGTTGAGAAATTGGTGGTTGTGAATATAGTTCTGCAGTGATGGAAGTAAGCACCATCACATAGTTGCAACAACAATTGTAGAAGGCATAAATGTGTGAAAAGAGTGATAGACACATGATGTAAATGATCAACAATGACAAAAGAAGTTGAACCTTGACGAATAATTGTGGATGAACATGGAAGCAACCAACAAAAGTTTAGAGAATATGAGGTCTATCACCTCATGGTGGGATGCATGGGATGAAAGACAAAAGGCTCTCTTAGTGAATGAAGGTTGCCAAGTCTAAAAAACAGACTTGGCCAAGGAAAGAGAAGCCATGTCCATCGTCGTTAATGTCATGGAACAACAAAGTTCGTTTGAAGACATCATCTATATCATTTGGGAAGTATGTTCAGGTCACCATTTCACAAGGTATTGTCCGAAGAAGAAGCAAGCTAGTGCATGGAAAGAATCATGCAACGAAGAGCTCATGAATGGAAATGAATCATTGAACTCAGTAAGGGAGGAGTCACTCATGAAGGAGGATGCCCAGGACTGAGGTGAAGTCAAGGCCAAGAATCATACCGAATTACTTGACCACAGAGGCAAGCCAATTCATTGTTTCTTGTGCAACCTTAAAAATTTCTCAAGGAATTGTCCATTGAAGGAACAATTGAAATGGACGGATGAAATTCAAGTGCAAATTACAAGGAAAAAGTTTGCAACCTCATAAGAAGTAATCCAATTGTAACCAGAACTATCAAAGGGAATGTTGGAAGGGTTAGAGGAGTTGACAAAGCATCTAAACTAATTCAAGAGAAGGGACCATGGACAACATTCACAAGACAAAGAAGTCATACTTTGTTTTGGGGATGCGACATTGATTGGAATGAAAGTGGCAGCATTGGTTGACACCTAAGAAAATCATAGTTTCATAAGGAAACATACTACTACATCGCTCCATTGTAAGTTTGAGGGCATTTTGGCTGCATTCAAGGTAGTCAACTCAATGGTGAAGCCAATGGAAGGGGTAGTTCGTTCAACACCATTGAGAGTCGGGAGTTAGTTTGGCACTTGGGATGTGATGGTGGTTCTGTTAGACGATCATGTGAAGATATTGGGGAAATACTTTCTCAAGCATTCCAAGGAAGTTCTTGTGCCACATGAGGGTTGCTTGGTGTTCTTGGATGAAGAAAAAACACCAATTGTACGCATGACGATGAAGATAAATCTTGGACGAAAGCCCAATAGTTCTACAAAAGTGTGGAGAGACCTTGTGACATGGTGCAACAATAAAAGGTGAATATGGCCATAGGTTCTTTGGGTGTCATGAATCAAGAGAAATGGAGTAAACAAAGGTTGACAATGTTGGATATTTTGGTAAAGTTTGTATTGGAGAAGATGAACCGGCTATGGAGCATGCACGACCAAAAGAAAGTAAGGGAGGGCGAGTTGAAGTTGTCCATTGTAACACTTGCAAAAATCATCACTCAAGAATCACA
>JASDQU010372021.1:103026-115299 GCA_032191745.1 Picea mariana | reverse complement strand
TCGGGGATAACAGGCCCTAAACCATTTTCTAGCCTCGCCTTCAAGACTATGGGTGAAAATCCTCATCCATACATCTGCATGCATGATAACATGATCGTCTGTAAAACTGTAGAAGGCTTCGAGGTGTTCTTCTGCAGTTATGTCCCCCTCGCCTGTAAACTTGGGCAGCTGCTTGAGGTAACCATCTGCTGGAAGGGCATTGAGAGGCTGAGGTAACACAAAGGGAGCATACCTAGCAGCTATAATAGCCTCCATTCTGGTCATAGGGGGATTTGCTTCTGCCATAGGGATATTAGGTGGAGGAGAACTCGGAGGGGAAGAGGCTCGAAAAGGGGATACTGGGAATGAACTTCCAGGAAACAATGGGGGATTTAGGGAGAAGGCTAACGGGCTTGAGTCAGCAGATGCTTCTCTCTGTGCGGAAGTGGCAACAATAATAAGAGCAGGAGTGGTAAAGCTAGGAGTGGGGAAGTCTTCTGTGGTCCTGGGTCCACGCCAAGGTACAGCTTCAGGGGAAAGGGGAGTGACAAGGATTTCTCCCTCCAATCCCAGACCGGGAGGGGAAAACTCAGCAGGAACACTCCCGAAATTCAGGAAACGGGAGACTTCAAAAAAAGGTCTGCTGGGAAGTTGAGGAGAAGAAAATGGAGTTTCTACAGAAGGAGATGGTGGATTACCTGGTTCGGCGGTGGAAGTTTCTCCTTCAGAGGCCTTTCCTTTTCTGAAAATCACCTCCGGATCAGCTACAGGTGTAGCTAGAGGCAGCTATGGATGGGACCGCGTGTGTCTGCCTTTGAAAGCCACAACTAAAACAGCAAGTTCGTTCCAGTGGAGTCGTCACAATGGAATCGCCAGGTGCACAATAGCAATCTTCAAAGGCTCTGATGCCTGATGCACCTTCAGAATCGGAGGCTCGATGTCATTCAATCTCGGGGAAAATTTTCAACTTCGTCCCCCGGCAATGGCGCCATAAATGTTGGCGTTGGAAGTCAATCCTGGATTGCGGCAGGAGCAGAGCCCGACGCCCATTAGTTTATGTCATGATTTTGTTTTAAATGTGGTGATCGGATGTGAGTGAACTCAGAACAGTATCATTTAACTCAGAAAACTAGGCCAGAAATGCATAGGGAAGTGAGGGCCATAACTAACTTCAGTCAAGAATTTGAGTTAAAGCGAGAGTAGAGGGAAGACTAGGGAGAAAAGAGGGGAGACTGCTCTGGGCATCAGGCCTTCCAACAACTTGGGAAAGAAAAACGAGACACTAAAATGTGCCTAAATGACACAGTGATAACTGCACATTGATCAAACCTATCATACTATGCAGCCACGACCATTCGGTTGGATCCTCCAATTCTGAATCATTCAGTGTAAGATGAAAAAGACAACGTGGGAGACTGCTTAAGACTGGTGCAGAGATTGCAATGACCAACCATACGTCATCCTACAATGTGCGACCCTCGGCTGGATCCTCCAAGGCCGAGTGTTTTAAACAGCTAACAAACAAAATAAAAGGAAAGAGAAGCTGACTTCCATTAATTTGACAGTTTCAAATCAAAATACATAACCAGAGCTTCCTCAGAAACTTTACAGTCGGGAGCTAAGCTCAACCATCCATCTCTACAAAAATGGAAAAAATGCCTACATATACTCCACTTTCGCCTAGCAGAGGCGTCTCAGGACTTTCAAGGTGTGGCGTCTCCTCAGTCAAATCTGGCCTGAACTCCTTTGTCAGACGTCACCTTAACTTTGCATGGCCTTTGCAGGAGAGGTAGCTCAAACATTAAAGGCTAAAATAGCATGTGCAGACTCCTCTGGTCAGACGAGAACTCGGCATGACTTCTTTGGAGAAAACCAGCGTACAGGACCATCTCGAGCAGACTACCTGCCGGAACCTCCATGCTTTGCATTTAATGAGTGAGTCGAGGTTTCAACTACCTCCATCCACCTTCATTTATTTTTAGCGAGGACCAAGATCGAGGTCGAGCTGAACTGGTCTCTGGAGAACGCGGTGATCCCTTCTGCAGCTAAACCCGGCGCTTCGGCCCTTTGCGCAGTTCTTTCTATCGCCCCCAAGTGACCATGAGCTGTGACCCTGTGCCTATCTTCAAAGGCGCTTTCGGCATTTCGCGTTTCGTGGATGGGAGGAGGCTGCTCCTTGTGCTTCAAAGTTACGAAAGGCGAGGTAGCGACATAGCCTAATCACACGCCACGTACCCCTCCTTGATCGGATGGCCTGGATCATTTTGGCGAGACTATGGGCCCGGGTCCTGGACGCCTTCAGCACTTCGCGTCTCGCGGCTGGGAAGAGGCTGGTCCTTGTTCTTCAAAGTCGCGATAGGCGAAGTTGCAATAGAGCCTAATCATGTGCCACGTACCCCTCCTTGATCGGACGGCCTGGATCATTTCGGCCTGACTATGGGCCCGGGTCCTAGACGCCTTCGGCACTTCGCGTCTCGCAGCTGGGAGGAGGCTGGTCCTTGTTCTTCAAAGTCGCGATGTGCGAAGAGGCGATAGAGCCTAATCATGCTCCACACGTCCCTCTGGATGGATGGTCCTGATCATCTCGGCAATATTGTGGGCCCAACTCCTGAGCACTTTCGGCGCTTCGCGTCTCGCAGCTAGGAGGAGGCTGATCCTTGTTCTTCAAAGTCACGATAGGCAAAGTTGCGATAGAACCTAATCACATGCCATGTACCCCTCCTTGATCGGACGGCCTGGATCATTTCGGCGAGACTGTGGACTCGGGTCCTGGACGCCTTCGGCACTTCGCATCTCGTGGATGGGAGGGAGCTGATCCTTGCTCTTCAAAGAGGCGATAGAGCCTAATCGCGCATCACATGTCCCTCCCATGCGCTAAAACTTGTGCAACTCCGTGGTTCTGGCTTACCCGATGACTGACGATCTACTCCATCGATCGATCCTCGCCGTTGAATTTCAGATCACCCATCTGCTAACACTTAAGTCCGAAATGGACTTCTTCTGTGTGCTGTGCTTGGCGCTCATGCCTGTGGCCTTTGAATAAAATGCATTTGATGGGTTTTTTAAGCCCCATTTCTTCGCATTTACACCATGGGCTCAAATCCTAGAGAGAAAACACCCCCTTGCAAGAATTTGCGCTAACAGGCCCTATTGCACCATTATAAAGTTTTAAATGTATTTTGTAAAGTGTCATTTGTCAAGTCGGCCCTATTGCGCCAAAATAAAAAGGTCAAATGTAATTTATAAAGTGTATTTTGTAAGGTCGTCCCTATTGCACCATTATAAAGTGTTAAATGTATTTTGTAAAGTGTCATTTGTCAAGTCGGCCCTATTGCATGAAAGTAAAAAGGTCAAATGTAATTTATAAAGTGTATTTTGTAAGGTCGACCCTATTGTGCCTTAGTGAAAGTGTTAGGTCGGCCCAGACCTAATATTAGGCTGGCCAACTGCTATTTATAAGAAAGGACAATGCCTCATTTGGAGAACACACAACACATGCTCTCAAGTGCAAGAGAAAAGTGCACAAGCCTTAGAGGGAGTCGCCACTGCAGCTAGGAGGTGATTTTGTGGAGGATCTTGGTCTATCTCTTGGGTATATCTTAGTTATGTGGTGCGCTACTCTTCCCTAGTCAAGGGTTGGAGAAGGATCTTCTGCCTTTTAGTTCTATCTTGGAGAGAGGCATTGTTCTTGGTTGTTGAATCTATATTGAGGAAGTTTTGCTGGGTTTTTCCCCTAGAGGGTTTTCCCAGGATAAATCTTGTGTATGTTGTGGATGTTATTCTTTCAGTGATCATTTATATGCAGTTATTGTGCTAATTGTTCAAAAGTTCAAGAACGCTAATCTAATTAACTGCTTGAGACGAAAACTCAACATGGTAACAGAGCGGGCCTGAAAGAAGGCATTTTCATAGCACAGAAGAGCTTGTTGGAGAAGCTAAGAGCATAAGAAGACTCTCCTAACCCTAGCACACCTCTCCCTGTGGTTGGATTCTCAGGTTGACGAACTTTTGTAAAGTACAATTGGTGTTGCAACTGCATAAACCCTAGAAGGTGACGTCATCCACATTGTTGAAGGACGTTGGGAAAAGTAAGACCATCTAGGAGCTCGCCCTAGGAGGGCGCATCTATTCCCTAGAGCAAAAATTCCAAAATTCACATTTTGAAAATTTAGGGCTTCCTCATAAACCCTAGTCTTGGCAGCCATAGAACTGAAGATGGAATCGGTCACCTTGGCATAGCACTCTCTAGAAAGTACAAAACCTTTTCTTAAAAAGTTTTATCTTTTATTGTATTGTTCAAGCACAGGATGACACCCAGTACCAAGCTTGATGAGAAGCTTGAAGGTGTTGATAACTTCTAAGCATGGAAGTACAGAGTGATGTTCATTCTAGAAGAGAATGATCTAGAAGATTTTGTAAAAGAAAAAGTTCCAGAACCAGATGAAGATGATGCCAAAGCAAAGTACAAAAAGAATCTAGTGAAGGAAAAGAGAATCATTGTTGATTCCATCAAGGATCATTTGATCCCCCATGTCTCATCTTTGACAACTCCCAAGCAGATGTTTGATGCCCTATCCATATTGTATGAAAGAAAGAACATCAATCCAAAGATGACCTTGAGAACACAGCTCAAGAGTGTGAAGATGTGGAACTCAGAAACTATTCAGTCATACTTCACAAGGGTATCGTAGATTAAAGAGCAACTTGAAGCCATTGGAGACAATGTAGAAGAAGTCGAACTCGTTATGACCACCTTGAATGGTCTCCCAAGATCATGGGAATATTTCATCAAGGAATATGTTCTAGAAGGAAGCTTACAAAGTTCAGCAGACTGTGGGAGGATAGTACTCAGGAAGAAGCAAGGTTGTCGGCACAAGAAGAAAAACTAGTTGATGATGACCAACCCTTAGAAGCACATGCAGGAAAAGGAAAGAGCAAAAAGGAGGAGCATTCCCATTGCCACAAGAAGTCACACAAATCACACAAGGGCCAAAAGGACTACTCAAATGTCAGATGCTTCATTTGTCAAAAATTGGGACACACTGCAAGATTCTGTCCCAATTCGAAAGATAAGGTCAGAAAAGGAAAGTATAAGAGACATCACGCTCATGCCGCAGAAGATGATGAGCCTGATCAGAAGAGAGCTAAAGGAGATGAGTTAAGTGAAGAGTATGTTTTGATTTCATCTCTTACCGGATCAGTCACCCATGGAAGTGTCACATGACTCATTGACAGTGGTGCCTCCAAGCACATGACTGGATATAAGAACTCATTCTCAAATCTTGTACAGAAGGATTCACCTCATAAGGTGAAACTAGGCGATGATTACCAGTACCCCATCAAAGAAGTAGGAGAAGCAACTTATAGATTGGATTCCGGAAAACCAATGAAGATGAAGGATGTGCTATATGTTCATGGATTGAAGAAGAACCTCCTTCCCATATCAACACTAGATGAGAAAGGATTCAGAGTCACCTTTGTAGATGGTGAAGTACTTATGTGGCCAAAAGGAAAAACCATTGACAATGCAGTAGTGATTAGTGTCCAAGATGGAGGCTTGTACAAATTGAAGGGACACTCAGATTCAACACTTGTACATAATACAGTGACTCTGTGTGAACTATGGCATAGGAGATTCACCCATCTACACTACAAGGCACTATTGATCGTAAGCAAGATGGTGACAGGTTTACCAGAGATTCAAGTAAACCATGAAGGCATATGCAAGGGATGCACACAAGGAAAGAACATGAAGAACCCATTTCCGAACAGCGACAACAAAGCAAAGGGAACAATGGACATAGTACATTCAGATGTATGTGGACCAATGTCAACAAACTCATTAAGCAAGTATGTATACTATGTCTCATTCATTGATGATTACTCACATAAAACCTTGATTTATTTCTTGAAAAATAAAGTGATGTATTTAGCAAATTCAAAGAATTAAAAGCTCTTGTAGAAAATCTCTCTAAAACAAAAATAAAGACTCTGAGGTTAGACAATGGAGGAGAATTCACATCCGATGAATTCAAGATATTCTACAAGGAAGTTGGGATTAATAGGGAGCTCTCTACTCCCTACAATCCTCAGCAGAATGGTGTGGCGGAGAGACAAACAGAACAATCATGGAAGCAGTGAAATCCATGATTCATGATCAAGACTTACCAATGAATTTGTGGGCAGAAGCAACTAGGATTGTTGTATATGTCCAAAACAGAAGTCTCCACTCAGTAGTTGGGAACAAGACACCAGAAGAGATGTTTACAGGTGAAAAGCCAGAGATCATCCATCTAAGAATAATCGGTTGTTCAGTATATGTACATGTCCCCAAGGACAAGAGATCCAAGTTGGACCCTTCAGGCAAGAAGGGTATCTTTGTCAGATACAGCGAGACATCAAAGGTGTACAAAGTTTACATCCCTGACCACCGATAGATTGAGACGAGCAGAGATGTAACCTTTGATGAATATACAGCCTTTAATAGATCGAGACAGAACCATACAGATGAGGATGAACTTGAAGTTCCTAGAGTTGCAGATATAGATGCAGGCATTGATGTAGTACTAGAAGGACATGTTTCAAAAGAACATCATGATGTGGTAGAACCACAAAGACCTACAGAGACGACTGCAAATAAGAGAAGGTCAGCTTAGGCTCGTGAGATTATTCATGATGTAGAAAAGTATCGAGCCCCAGATGGATCGTTCAGAGAAAGCAAGAAACCACGACCATATTCCAGCTATGTAGCATTGTTGAGCGACATCATTGATGCAGATCCTACCAGTTATGAAGAGGCTGCAGAGAAGAAATAATGGAAGGATGCCATGATTGAAGAGTACCAATCAATCATAAAGAATGATGTCTGGGATGTGGGCCTGAGACCAAAGGAAAAGATGGTCGTCAATTCCAAGTGGATCTACAAGATAAAGCATGCAACAGATGGCAGCATAGAGAAGTACAAGGCAAGGTTCGTGGCACGAGGTTTCTCCCAGAAAGAAGGAATAGATTACGAGGAGACATTTTCTCCTATGGTGAGATACACTTCGATTAGGACTATTCTTGCGATAGCTCCAGTGATAAAATGGAAGGTACACCTGATGGACATGAAGACAGTTTTCCTGAATGGTGTGATAGAAGAGAAAGTGTATGTGGAGTAGCCACAAGGATTCGAGACACATAACAAGCAATCACATGTGTGCAAGTTGAAGAAAGCCTTGTATGGGCTGAAGCAAGCTCCCAAAGCTTGGTATGGCAGGATAAACAGTTTCTTGACGAGCTTGGGTTTCACCAAGAGTACTGCAGATTCCAACCTTTACTTCAAGGTTGTAGATGGTGAACCTGTGATATTGATACTATATGTGGATGATTTGTTTCTGACAGGAAACGAAAAGCTCATCGCTGAGAATAAGAGGAAACTTGCTGCAGAATTCGAGATGAAGGACCTAGGCATGATGCATTACTTCTTAAGTTTGGAGGTATGGCAGAGACCGGATGGGATTTTCCTTAACCAAAAAAAATATGCAGTGGAGATCCTAAATAGGTTCAGGATGTTGGACTGTAAGGCCATATCTACACCGATGGTGGCGAACTTGAAGTTGTTGTGTGATACAACTTTAGAGACAGTGGATGTCACTACATATAGGCAGATGATTGGTTCATTGATGTACTTGACAAACACGAGGCCAGATATTTGCTTTACAGTGAACACATTGAGTCAGTACATGGTCAAGCCTAGACATGTTCACCTGATTGTGGCAAAACATGTGATGAGGTACCTGAAGGGTACAAATGATTATGGACACAGATATATCTCAGATCATGAGATAAGATTGCACGGCTACACAAATTCAGATTGGGCAGGCAGTGTCACAGACCAGAAGAGTACATTCGGATGTTGCTTCAGTTTGGGATCAACTGTGATCTCATGGATCAGTAGGAAGCATACTTGTGTGGCGCTTAGTTCTGCAGAGGCAGAGTATGTAGCAGTGTGCTCAGCTTGTGGTGAAGCAGTGTGGCTTCAGAAGTTGATCACAGGATTGTTTGATCTCGAGTTGGAGGCAACCTGTATCCTTTGTGACAATCAGAGTTGCATTAAGTTGTCAGAGAACCCAGTGTTCCATGACAGGTCCAAGCATATCGAGATCAAGTACCATTTTATCCGAGAAATGGTACAAAAGGGAGCAGTGAAGCTGTAGTATGTTCCTACTGACGAGCAGGTAGCAGATGTGTTGAATAAACCTCTGTCGAGAGTGAAGTTCGAGTACTTCAAAGACAAGCTTAGTGTGGTCCAGAAGGACTTTCCCTGGCGAGAGGGAGTGATGTGTTTCAGATGCGACTCCAGGTGCAACATAGTGTGGTGTAGTAACAACAGGTTCATGTTCGAGCACTGACTGTCGCACTAGTCAACCTGACCTCGCACAAGGTCAAAAGATGCAGATCCTTCGGGGAGGGCGTGTGTTCCCAACTTCAGGAAGTGTAAATCGAGGATCCTTCGATGAGGGCGTATTTCCTTCACAATTGGAGGGCCAACCTGTGTGGTTGGAGGATGACTAGCCTGGGGCTAGTGGCCGGACTCTATGCTGGATGATTCCTAGCCTGGGGCTAGATGGGTGGTGTGTGTGCACTACATCGCCTAACCCTCGTGGTTAGATGCCTGGTCTATGTGGGGCCAGAGGACTGGTGTGCCAACCAGGAGCTAGCCTGGGGCTAGTGACCGGACTTTGGGCCGGATAGTTCCTAGTGCAAGCTAGATGCCCAGCATTGTGTGAGCTGGAAGAAAGCCCCACCATGACTGTTGAGCACACTGATGAGATGTTGGTAATGTACTGGATGCATGTTGTACAGTTGGAAAACTTCCTATGAGATATATATTCGTGATTGACAACAAGACAATGACCAGGTGAAGCAATGATGATGATCCTGCCGATAAGAATACCTTCCTTGCTAAGAGGGAGTGTTAAATTTTTTAGTAGTAGCGAAAGAAATTCTATTTGTATTGTAATTATTCATGTCGGCTCTATTGCGCCATTATAAAGTGTTAAATGTATTTTGTAAAGTGTCATTTGTCAATTCAACCCTATTACGCCAAAGTGAAAAGGTCAAATGTAATTTATAAAGTGTAGTTTGTAAGTTCGGCCCTATTGTGCCTTAGTGAAAGTGTCACGACGACCCAAACCTAATTTTACGCTGGCCAACTACTATTTATAAGAGAGGCCAGCGCCTCATTTGGAGAACACACAACACAAGCTCTCAAGTGCAAGAGAAAAGTGCACAAGTCTTAGAGAGAGTCGCTACTGCAGCTAGGAGGTGATTTTGTGGAGGATCTTGGTCTATCTCTTGGGTATATCTTGGTTATGTGGTGCGCTACTCTTCCCTAGTCAAGGGTTGGAGAAGGATCTTCTTCCTTGTTATTTCTATCTTGGAGAGAGGCATTGTTCTTGGTTATTGAATCTATATTGAGGAAGTTTTGTTGGGTTTTTCCCCTAGAGGGTATTCCTAGGGTAAATCTTGTGTACGTTATGGATGTTATTCTTTCAGTGATACTTTATATGCAATTATTGTGCTAATTGTTTAAAAGTTCAAGAACACTAATCTAATTAACTGCTTGAGACGAAAATTCAACATTTTTGAAGTTTAGATTTGTACCAAAACCCTTGAACAATCCTTTCCAAAATTTTGAGGTAAACTTTGGATCTCTACCTAAAATAATTCCCTTAGGTATCACATGCAACCTAGCAATCTCCTTCAAGTAAATATCTTCTATATTGGCCGCCCTATGAGCCAACTAAATTGGAATAAAGTGAGCATATTTGGTTAATTCATCCACCACTACCATTATTGAATCATGTTTCCTTGTCTTAGGCAACTTGGTGAAAAAACTATAGTTACCACTTTCCATTTCCACTGTGGAAATGATAATGGTTGTAGCAAACTTGCTAGATGTTTTTGCTCATCCTTTACTCTTTGACATTCCATGCACCTAGCTATATAATCAACCATGTTATCGCACAGTTTGTAGCAAGGATAAAAGGCTAGAGATTAAACAGTCAAACTGGCGCAACAGGAACCAATCCCACCCAATGTCACCTCAATGGGATGGTTCTTTCTTTTTAGGGTGGTAAGGCCCAGGGGAGACGTCCCCAGTGACTTGGGGTTATGAGAAGGCAAAGGATTATAAGACAAGGATAAGTTTACCCCCTCACAAGTCACCACCGAGCAGATAGTCCAGCTAACAGCCAATAATAAAGTATAACCAAAAAAAAAGGAGAGATGCACCTGCCTGAGACAAAGCAACAAGGAAACTGATATATGCAAGATGCTCACTTGGTTAGTACTTCATATAAAACAATGACTATTTGATACACATATAAGCAATTTGATAATAAATATTGACGAAGTCAATGTTTATAAAATAGCAATGATAAATATGTCACTTCTTCAATAAATGTTAAAACGATGTGGCATTCAATGTAACAAATCAACACTTTATTCAATCAATGCCTTTAATCCACCATTCAATTGCTTATTAAGAAAACGTTAGTTGCACCAATGATATTATAACTAGAGATGATGGCAGCAATAGGTTAGTTCCTAAGCTAGGGTTAGTAGTTAGGGTTTGATTCAAGGTTTTGAGAATTGTTGTGATCAAGCTCACTCCAAAACAATAGGTCTTTAGATCAGTGCCTTAGGGTTAATGGAGTCAAAAGTGAAGGACACAGGAGCTAAAGGATCAAAGATAGTACGTCTAAGGTCTAGAGGGAGAAGCTTTGAGGTGTTGCTAAAGCAAGGCCTCAAAGTCAAAACCCTAGGGGAGAGAGGCTCACCTTGGTGTAGGGGAACTAGGCCTCGGTGCTCTCTCCTCCTTCCTTAACTCAATGGCAATTGCAGCGAGATGAAGATATAGCATAAAACCAAGACAAGAGGGTTTGAGAAGCAAAGTGTTGCTACAGCAAGGCTTCACCAGCAGACCCTAGGGGAAAAACGATTCTCAAGGTGTAGGGGAACTAGGCCTTGGGACGTCTTCTCCTTCTTAGCTCAGGAAAGGAAACGGCTAGCAAAAAGAAGAGAAAAGAAGAGTGTAGCTACGGCTAGGCTCTCCCCTCTTCAAACAATGGCTGAAAAATCTCTTAATGGGGACATGAGACAAGGACCAATGATGTGTGCTTGTCACCTAGGGTTTATTCAGCAAATTTATAACACCATATGCAAGAAATAACAATACAACCATTCAATCAAGAAGTTTTGCATAAATTCACTTACATATCACCAATAAAAGCATAGTAAACCCTAGTAGTAACACCTTCCACCAAGAGAAATGCCAAAATATGCCAAGAAAGTCTTCCTTCAACAAGTGCGCCTCACAATTTCAGCCAATAACCCAAGAGAGGGCCCAAATTTCAGACCTCACTAATGAGTGAGTGAGATATGATCCAAAAATGAAGGTAAAAATCCTTCATTTATATAGTACCATGACCTAATTTTACATTTTAGGTCATGAAAAAGGCCAACAAGGCCAAAACACTAAATCATATTGTTTTTACATTAAAATGTCAAATTAAAACCCTAATTGTTGAAATAATGTAACTGCAAAGAGCATTCTTATTATTATTTTGTTATTGGATTAAATCCCCATTGTGGATTAATCATGTCATTATTATTATTGGATTAAATCTCCATTGTGGATTAATCATGTCATTATTATTATTGTTGTTATTGGATTAATCCCCATTGAGGATTAATCATGTCGGTAATTGTATAAGGACCAAATCCCCTTTTGCGGATTGGTCATCGGACAATTACAAAGTGCAGAATAAGAAGTCGGCCCCAGTAGTTATAATGGAAGACCCAGAATTAATTAAAGGTGGGTTTACCCACCCTGAGTGAGAGGTCGGCCATGCCAGATTGTGACCTTTCACACGTGCCAGGTTGATATAAATAAGAGGCTAGCGCCTCACTTCTAACACAACTCACTTGCTCATTCTCTTATGAGGCAAGCTGCAATTAGAAGTTGGAGAGAGAAGAAGAAGGGTGGCGCATCTCTTGGGGAGGACTTTCTGTATTGGTTTGAGTTATCTCTTGAACATTGTATACGCTATTTATGATAAGGAAGTTTTTGATGGGTTTTCTTCCCCTAGAGGGTTTCCCAGGATAAATGTTGTGTCTCTTGTGAATGTGTATTTCTCAGTGATCTTGTTCTTATTATGCTCTTATCTATTGAAATGCAAAGAACTATAATAATGGCATAAACATTAACATGGTATCAGAGCCAACCTGAAGAAAGCATTATTTGCA
>JASDQU010372021.1:61416-73548 GCA_032191745.1 Picea mariana | reverse complement strand
TTAAGGTTACAGCCAAGCCAGACACCAAATTGGTGTCCGAGACCCCCTTGTTTGTGGGACAAGGGATCCCCTCAGCGCAGCGATTTGACTACTAAAGTCTAAGGAGGTATACATACCCTACCCCCCTTTGGATCTGAACCTGTGACCTCTAAGGAGGAAACACATGTTCTAAATACTACTGCCCACTAGGCAGTAGTATTAACCATAGCTTTATTAAAACGATAACATGTTTTGATCTCATAAAGGGTCCTTTTGCAAACATAAAAAGTAGAACTTCGATAAAATGCTTAAGTATAAAATTGAAAAAAGGTAACAATATTGAGTTTGAGGAAAGCCAGAAACTTTCAACATCAACATTATATCTCTGCTCAATAAAATGAAAAATTTGAACAGCAAGTAGCATAATATTCCGTACCTTCACAATCTTGGTTTTTTTCTCTTTGCGAAATGGTTTGTTTGTGCACAGCTCTGAACATCTGCAGGCCTTTGAACAACTCATGGATTGGACTCTGCAATTACAGATAAGCCACACACATTACCAAGCAAAATATGTAATCGTTTGAAATTTGAAGAGCAGAAGATACTACCATGATTGAAATGTTAACATTGTTTACCTTATTAAGCAACAAACATAAATATACTGTAGCAATGATTATAGGATAGGCAATCTCTGTAAGAAATATCTGTACTAGTGAAACAATCTAAACACCAAATTTTCAGTTTTTGACAGGACAATAAAAAAACTTACCATAATCATGAACGGAAATAGGAAAGAAAGAAATCAATGTAATTTCTAATTATAGCCCAATACATGAATGATTACTTAATCAATGTATCTGAGGAAGCCTTTAACCAATGCCGTTAACCAATGTAGAGTATCATTATTGAAGTTTGTTGTCTAGTAAAATGACCAAATGCGGCATTAAACACAATTTTCATATACAGTCCACATACCAATCATCTGAGCAAGTATCATATCCTTTGAGCCCCAAATGGGTGAAAATATATTTAAGTAATTGAAATGGATTTAGTCATTACAAAATTTTAGTAATTTGATATGTTCAAGCAATATCACTCATCTAACAAGCAAAGAATATATTGATTTGCAGTGACTATACAATGCATAATTCAATAATACAAGAATGGTAACATATAGCGATTACATCCTACGAATATATATGATGTATTAAAAGGGTTGTGACCATAGTTCATGTGTATCTGTATGGATACATATACAGATGCAATAATATAAGAAAAAAATCTGTATTTGAAAAAACGATATACGACAAAAAATATGGAACTATACATCCAAAATAAAGCCAAATATGCTCAACATAACAATGAAATGCTATCAGATATGAATAAGATAAGATAATTTATTAATGTCCAACGAATGACCACAAAAGTAGGTCAATGGGACTGAAGACTACAACAAGTATGAGTACAATGCGAGAGTGCAAGCACAGCTCCTAGATAATGTCGAAAATAACAAAAAGAAAGAAACATACAATAGTACAGCCTCAAAATGTATCTAGTCGTGACAAAAGTACAATGATCCAAAATCAAAGTATGTCCAAGAGTGAAGGGGGCAACTCAAAACTTTGTCAAGAGAGACAGAGAGAGGACTAATGATGAGGCTGTCAAGGTCTCCCAGGTATGATGGCCAAGGGCGAGGTGGGCGAACTGAACACTGGCTCGATGTCGAAATCATCAAGGACTATTAGGGGCCTCGACTATATAATCCAAGGGGGATGTAGAAGCGACGGATACTCCTAGCATCTAACGCCGAAAGAAAGAAACTCTAGATAGATCTATGGCAGCTCATTTGAATCTAGGAGGTAATCTGACAAACGGGAGGCACACTGTTCTRGATCCGTCGAGAGCTAATCACTCTAACTCTCTAAGAATGTATGGATCGATGTGCARTTCGGCACCTCTACATTGGTCTCAATGATAATGATMTGTTTCACAAGGGGGGAGGTTGAGGAGAGACACGAGGTCTCACCAATCTACTATCTGGTGCACTCTGGGACTCTGCATGTCATTTGTTGCTCTGCTCTGATGGATCAACATGAAAGTATGAGGTGATCTTCCCGGTCATCCCAAGGCGGGGGATGGCATGGAGGAATTGAAACCTGTGGTTGAAAACCTCCCTAATGAAGAGGGTTAGGCATCTCTGGTCCTGGCACCGAACAAATGTAGAGAGGGAGCCCCCCAAGTCTCTATAAAGGCAATTGTAGCGCCCTTTGATCTCATAGTATATGGGACACCTAAAGATGAGGTGCATCTCTGTCTCTGATTCATGTAACTAGCACATCTGGCAAATCCTATCAGACTATGGTATATGGTGATCTGTTTCAATCCGGAGTCGATGCGATCCGACCTCGAGTTGTTTGTGGTGAACCAACTCGGTTCATACATGAAATATTCAAAATACTTAAAATATAAAGGAATCCATTTATGGACAAGTAATATATTAAATAAATGTATATGAGAATATGAATATGAGATGATTACAAATGAGAAATGAGGGTTGTATATATACCCACGCAGGGGTTCCCTTTCATGAGAGACATGACCTTTCATCAAGAAGGTGTCTCTTCATAACATATTTAGATATTGAGTTTAATTATTATTATTTAATCATTATCTATTTATATGTATATTTGTGTTCATAACATTGCCTTCCCCTTTTCAAATGCTTTTTCCTCAAAGCATAGTGATGGAAGGACTAGACGTCTTTTTCTTTGGCTTGTAATGTTGTTGCATCATTCTTTGTTCTATTGTAGTTGATGATACGAAACGATATTAACCTCTGAGTGTTGAGAAATAATTTTGAACCGTAAAAGGATCGAACCATCCTAATTCAATCCTTTGCAAAACGTTGCACTTCCACGATGAAATATTATCAAGAGATTTAATTGCGCCAGTATCAATATTTTCGGACAATAATTTAGCCATTCCCGACCTAAGTGATATTGATACTCTGATTGTTTAAGATATTTGCTTTTATGATTTAGATGTCGATAAGGAGTTCTTATAACATTATTTTCCCTTCTCATTCTTGTAGTGTTTTCTGTTGATTTTTCAATAGACAAGGTTAAGCATGAAGTTCATTCCATTTTAGCATTTTAACTTAACCATAACCAATAATGTTGCAACAACCAAGATCACAAGAAAAAACACCATGGACAAGAACACAAGAAGTATCCTAGGAAACAATTCTCAACAAGGGAAGAAAATCCAGCCAAATCCTTTGTTATATTCTTCAAGAGAAAGACCTTCACCACCAATAAAACCTAGCACACAAGAGGGTGCTTGCAAACCCTAGAAGACTAGCACCCAAGAGAGGTGTGCACTTTGCCCAAGTAGATGTACTTGCTGAAATTTCCAAACTCACACAAAAGATATGATTCCTCAATGGGGAATTTACCTTTACATATATTAGACTTGACATGTCAACAGAAGTGTCTATTGGCACAACAGGGCCAACCTCTCTATCTCATAATATAATTAATATTAACCAGATTAATTATCTTTTACATTAATTATCAATTACAATAAAGTGGGGCCGACATGTACCCTTTACATTACAATTAGGGTTACAAGCAGGTCTGACTCTTGAACAATATAGCAAGGGATCTCATACACCCACTAGTGCTCAACCACTAGGGGCACATCCATAGGGATGTCCATATCTATGGCTCACTGTATTACACAGAAGAACCACTTCTCACTTGTGCTCAACCACCAGGATCACGTTCACCTGTGCTCGTCGACAGGCACGTCCACTCAACAAATCTTCTTTCCCACTACATTACACACGAGAGTCATCTGGAGTTTCTCATCAACTCTCTGCTCAAGGAGGCTAATACATCATCTTCATCTCTGTCTCATGACGATGCACCCAGCACTTTGGGATTTCACACGTTCACCTTGTGCTCAGCCACAGGCACCTCCAACTTTGCAGATCTCCTTTCTCACTGTGTTACACAGGAGAATCATCTGGAGTTCTTCTCAACTCTTTGTAAGGAGGAGGCCATCTCTACGTTCCAGCTCTATCTCAGGTAGGAACCACACACCCCTCTCAGGGGCTTTCTCTCAGGTTTGTGTCCTGGATAATGTCTCACGTAGTTGCAATCATCAACATTTTCATGGTTTAATTTCGGTGTATGATTTTCTTCATGCATTGATGTTGCTTGGTTAATTGATGAACTTCTGTTAGTAAGTACACTTGGAATTTCTAACGTTTGTAATCCAACATTTTACATTTTTCTGACTTCAACTGGATTGGTATTTGTTTATTTCTCTGCAACTTGGAATGGTATTGTTGATGACTTCTTTATTTCAATGGAATCAGTCATTGTTTCTTCATCAATCAGCGATTTCTTGTCGATAAGTTGTTTTAACGTTTCTTGTTGCAACTTCTTCTCACCTTTTAACTTTTTAATCCGTGTGATCAAGTTCTGACTATGATTCTTGAGGCAAGAAATTTCTTCATTTTTCTCTATGATAATTTTATCAATTTCCTTTTGCATATTTTGCATTGATTTTTGAAGTATTACTTTTGAGATATCTTTAAAGTCTTCTGGTGTTATTGAATCTAGCTTCGATGTAGTGTCTTGTAATGTTATCTTTTTCTTCTTATATGAGAATGTCAAAAACTTATTCTTCGTGTTTAAGATCAAAGACCCTGGTGTTTCCATCCAAGGTGAATCCAGAAGTATGTCACCCTCATCACTCCATAAAGATCCGACAAAGAATTGTGATATGTTATCACACAATTTGTAGATTGGGCAATCCCAACCCAATCCACGAAAGTGTGACAACTATGGGAGTACCTACCCATTGTCACTTTAGATAGACACTCCCCTCGCTTTAGCGATGACAAGTCACCACAAGGCGGGAATCTTGGTGACCCTATGGGGATTGAGATGGAAAGTGAGAGAATGACCAATGGATCCCCTATAGGCCAAGCTTGGAGATGAAGTAAGCGCTTGAAGAAGAGTCTTGTGAAAGGATGAATGGTTTCCAAGTGTTTTGTACCTGCAAGCAATGTTAGCCCTGCCCGAAACAAGACAAACGATGATAAACCAAGCCAATCAATGGGGAATCAGCAAAATAAGCTTGTTGTCCCAGAACTGCAACATATATCAGATTTATAACAACAAATAATAAGTTATAATCGCTGCAAAATTAGCCATCAAAAACATCAAATAATTATTGGATCATCAAGCCCTAAACATGTAGATAATATTCCAAAACTTAAACTCAAGTTTTGATTGCAAGCGCTGCAAAAAAATGTTATCAGCAGAATATTAGGGCAGCCTTGTGGTTATAGCAAACTTTGGCTACAACAACGGGTTCTAGCTACTGAAATTCACAAGCAAAGTACCTCAATGAAATCCCTTGACAAGAAGAACAATTAGCACCAATCACTTGCAATTTTCAACGGTAGAAACAGTAGTAAAAGAGGAAGAGAGAGTCGTTTGCTGCAGCCCTACTGGCTGTAGCATTAATTTATAACAGCAAGAAGAATTAGTTGGCCAATCAAGACGCCCCTAGAGCACAAAAAAGCCTCAAGCATGGCGAATAATTTCCAACTTACACAATTGCAAAATCTCAACTTTTCACGTATACCAATGCAATGATTTTATATCTCCAATGCATATTAGAATAGTGCCTTATCAATTGGGTTATGCAGTCTCTTGTGTAAGTGTTAGGTTTGTTACTTCTCTAGGGATGTACGCCTTTTTACTCCCTAGAGCAAAAAAATCTAGCAATGTAAAGCTAGGAGGGTGTAAGCCTTTTTACTCCTCCTAGCAACCTTACCAATAGCTTATTCAATGAAAAAACGATAGATCTTGGTGGAGGGTGTATGCCCTTATACTCCTCCAAAGTTTTAGACAAGAATAACCATGAAACAAGAAGAAATAACAACAATATGCAGAAAATTCTTTACCAATTCCAATAGATAGCAGGTAACACCAGCCTCTACCAAGAATATTCCACCATAAAGCAAGAACAGAGCATCCAATAGGTAGCGCTTAGCTTTTCATCACCATAAGAATGGTACTAGCATCCAAAACAGACAATGAACAGATAGTGAGCCTTGCCCTAGTGGGGCGAAAATTTCAGCCAACAATTGTGTAATTCTCAAGTGAGTTATGTGTAAAATGAAAGTGACAAGACCTTTATTTATACAAAACCTTGTAAAACAAATTTGTCCACATACTTGGGGTAAAACACAAATTAAGGAGGCTGACCTCCTCGATTTGCCCCTTTACAAATTAGAATTCAAATTTACAAAAGAAGAAAACCCTAAAAGATGACGGCATACCCCTTAGGGGTGACGATTTGGCATAAGAAGCAAGACGTTAAGGTTCATGAGGGAGACGTTGGGCCTCCAAAGGCCATATCTTCATGTGCAAGAATATTCCTTCATCAAGATGTGCCAAGTCATCATCAAACTATCCAGCACCACCAAACTATAGTCCTCCAAGTATGACGTCATGCCCTAGGAGATGACATTTTGAGCTTCCAATGCTAAACGTAGGGCAAAGGCGGGACTAGTCTCCTTCTCCAGGGTGTCCTCTCATGCCTTCAAAGGCAGCATTCATCTTCCATGTGTCCAAAGAGAAGGGGGCGCATCATCCAACCTGTGGGATTCATGCCCCAAATGAAGGTCCACGTGACCTTGTGCCTTCATGATCAAACTTTCACATGTCAAGGTCCTGCAAAGACAAACAAGTACGACCCTCCAAGGGTCCACAAGTCACAATATCATGCCAACTAAGCCATATCTAATAAAAGAACCACCTAAACATGTGCATCAAATTCCCCATTTTCAAAATAAACAAAGCTCAAAGACCTCATGAAGCAAGAAATGTTGTCCTCTATCGGCCAAGCTGGGTGTGGTGGATGTTGATGTCAACAATCGGATGGTGGTGCATGGTATGATCGATACCCTTCTTCATGTTTTATGTAGCAACGGAAGATATTCTTATTGTATTTGATCAAGTCAAAACCCTAAAAGAATAATGTTCAAATATATTTGTAATGTCAGCTCAAGAAATCAAATGATATTGTATTTTCTATTTGAACTTTGTCAAGTCGGCCCACTTAAAGTACAATGGACTACTATAAATAGAGCATTATTCTCCCTCATTTGTACATCACGCAATTGCGCTCCTCTTGTGTTTTTTGGGTATAGCGAAGGTCCTCTTGTGCGCAGCAAAGGAATGAAGGAAGTACTTTAGCGAGGGTTTCTATCTTGTCTTGTGTATATCTTATATTCAGGGATATCTCTCTCTGACATTGTACTTGATTGATGAATCTATATTGAAGAAATTTTGTTGGGTTTTCTTCCCCAAGAGGGTTTCCCAGAATAAATCCTTGTGTATACTGTGAATGTCTTTCTTTCAGTGATGCTCATACATGCAGTTACTATGCTATGAATTAAATGTTAAAAAAATTTGAATACTCTTAACTGCTTAATCAAAATTTTAGCATTGTATCAGAGCGACCCTGAAAGAAGCCTATTATCGCACGAGTTGTACGTTTGGCAAAGCCCGACCCAACCACCAAAATGGCGACAACTCGGAGAGCACCTACGCACTGTCACCTTAGGCAAGTGTTCCCATCACTTTAGAGGTGAGGTAGTAACCTCAAGGGGGGAATCTCGGTGACCCTAGGAGGGATTGAAATGGAAAATGAGATGTATGGATGCATGCCCCTAAAGGTCATTTCTGAATGGTAGAAGAAACTTGGAAAAGAGTCTTGGGAAAGGTTTAGGGTTTCCAATGGTAGAAGGAACTTGGAAAAGAGTCTTGGGAAAGGTTTAGGGTTTCCAATGCTTTCCAAAGAGTAAGATACCTGCCTAAGACACAATGAAAACCAAGAATACTTGTAATATGTTAGGTGGACAAGCAAGTTAATCGTGTTGTCCCTAATGGCAGCAATAACCAATGATGTGTATCAGCATACAAAAGACAATAAGAGCTGCAAACTAAGTGCCAAAAATCCAATTGAATAAACACGAGACAAGCTAACAAAGACTAGTTTAACTCAACAATGATATAGTAAGACTTTAGCACAAAATCAAGGCTGTCACAAAAAGCTAACTGGAGTGATATTTGTCAACCTTATAGCTGTAGCAAACCAAGCCTTATAACAGAAAAATCAGTCAATGAAAATCACTTTAAACTAGCTCAATAAGTACGCTAGGGTTAGTAATTTGTTAGGGCAAAGTTATATCAAATTTCTAAGGTTAGATTAGGAGTTATCTAGGGTTAGAGGCTTAGATTTCTGCAGCCCTAACGGTTGTAGGTTAGTTTTGTAACAGCAGCAAGTTTTAGTGGGTGAAAGAGGACGCCTCAAAGAAGCAAGATAGCCTAGGGCTCAAGTAACAATCTCTAAGTGGAAGAACTTCAAAACATCAACTTCTCATGTTTACCAATGCAACTTTTATTTCTCCAATGCAACGACTAGTGCATTTAATTATGGGTTAATGGGGTCAAAAGAAAAGAGCTAGAGCTACTACCTCCTTGGGGGTATAAATGCTCTTATTCCCCAAGGCAAGAAACCTAGCTAGGGTTTAAAACTAAGCGGTCTATGCACTTATACTTCCTTAGCAAACCCTTGCAAAACAATAATTATAGGCTTAAAAATATGGTGGAGCTAAAGTAGGGGTGTCTGCACTTATATTTCCTACTTAGCCTTAGCAAAATCAACCTTGAGCTTGAATTACAAATGATAGCAACAAGTAAAAAGTTTTACCAATCCAATAGCAACAAGATAAACCATAGCATGCCAAGATAAACCACCACAATAACTAGAAAATGACCTCCAAGAGCTAGCACATCATCATCATCAAGTCCATAACCAAAGAAACACCATAACATAGCACAAGATAGCAAAAAGCCTCAAGGGTAGCGAAAATTTCAGTCCTTAGCTCTTCACAATGGGAGAGTTATTGATTCAAAATGAGATATCATGATCTCTATTTAAACAAAATGTCTATCAAATAGTTTGCCCACATTAGCAAGGGTAAAACATAAGAATAGGAGGCCACAACGCTTATCTTACCCCTTGCAACAAAATAATATTAAACAATTCACTTAAAATTCACTTTTACACAAAAGAAACCCTAGAATAAGGTGACGTCACCCCTTTAGG
This sequence comes from Picea mariana, assembly GCA_032191745.1. NCBI lineage: Eukaryota > Viridiplantae > Streptophyta > Pinopsida > Pinales > Pinaceae > Picea > Picea mariana. The sequence goes on along the minus strand of JASDQU010372021.1, from coordinate 64,371 downwards.
GTATGTTTTGGCACTTTGAAGAAGTCGTTGGGGTAGTAGCTGCATGGCTAGGCCTCCAAAGGACACTTGTCATTCATCCAAGTCTTCTCTTGATGACCTTCAAGCTTCCTTCCTTCAAAATGTGCCACATGTCATCAAACAACATCTTCACCACCAAAGCCTAGCCCTCTAGGTGACATCAGGCTTCGAAAGGTGACGTTTTGCCTCTCCTAGGAAAAATGTTTGGCATGTAAGGGCTAGGTCATGTCATCCATGATGTCTTCTAGAACTCCAAAGGTACGTCTCTGTCATCCGACATGCAGGCCCTTGGCAACCAACCTGTAGGCTTCAAGCCACATGCAAGCCCAAGCTAGGCTTGTTCTTCCAAAACTATCCAGCAGCAAGGTCCTGCAAGACAAAAAGGTACGCCCTCCAAAGATCTCAAGTCGGGGATATCATGACAAGTGTAAACCACGTCTAATAAGCAAGGCACCTAAACATGTGCATCAAAACTACCTCATCAAATTAAACAAATGCTTAAAACCCTATATAATTGACCAAGTCTAAGTATGGGAGGGGTGTCATAGGAGTCCTATTAGATAAACCAAAGCCCTCAAGTAGGAGATGCTCCCAAGGATGGCCTTTCAAGGTCATGTAACGAATGATGGCCTTTCATAGGTTGTTGAGTTTTCATGACATACAAGGGCTCGTATTGCCTCATTCATGGGTGCTTTTGTAGAGAGTGTGTGGCACCTTCGTTTTCAATGCATTTTTTCCAAGCCAATCTTCGTGCCATTCTTTGTTTCTTTCATGTTTTAAGGAACGAGTTGAAGGCCAATGTCCTGGTGTACTATTCAGATAATGACAGTGTCACTCACAAATACCTTGCGAAAATCAGAAGGCTGGCTCGTGATGAGACCCCCTTTCGCTCAGTTATGTAACTGAGAGCCACTACCCTGGCTTGGGAACCAGATGATGGTAATGTCATACAGCTAGATACACATGATCATCATAGCGCGGCTCGTGATGGGACCTCCTATCCCCCAACTAACCTCGTAAGCATTCATTATTGTTTATTCTTGTAGGTCCCCCTTTTTCTTAGAGAGAAGCATTTCATTGCTTTCTCGAGGGATCCCTAGGGCGAAGCATCTTGAAGGTCTATATCTGTAGGCTTTTATCTTTTTTAGCCAACAACAATCCCTCTGGGCCTTCAGCCCCTTCTTCCCATGGAATGAGGTACATGCCCTTCTAGCATCACTAAAGTCAAAGGACCTACAGGAGGGAAATATGATGGGAATGTAATGAGCAGATAGTGGTAAGTCTGGTCGAGAATGGTACGATAACCCCTCAAGGGACCCTTAGTAACAAACCTTTCCCAAAGGTCGACCACCCACTAGGAAATCTATGACACTCACCAAGGTGAAACAAGGTCAAAGGTATGATGTCCAAGCAGGTGCTTTATAATCAAAAGTAGCTCAAATACAACATGCTTAAATGCCTTAAATATTAGGGTGATTACCTGCCACAATACCTGACTTGTACCGCACGAAGCAAGACCCTTATGCCTTCCAGAAGTTAGCTGGTGCAGTGGATGTGCTAACAATGAATCAAAAGTGGTGACGGATTGGGCTCCTGTATGTGTAAGTGGATATTGTTGGTCATGTAATCTCTCGACACTCCATATCTGCAACCTGCGGGCCTCGAGACATCATCTCCTTAGTTATCCCACAAAATGGGGATAACAAGGCCACTTTCACAATCTAGAGGAAGTCATTGGGCAAGATAAGACCTCAGAAAGGCTCGCCTAAGCATAGCGCACCTATTCCCTAGTTCAATTTTTCANTATGTGTAAGTGGATATTGTTGGTCATGTAATCTCTCGACACTCCATATCTGCAACCTGCGGGCCTCGAGACATCATCTCCTTAGTTATCCCACAAAATGGGGATAACAAGGCCATTTTCACAATCTAGAGGAAGTCATTGGGCAAGATAAGACCTCAGAAAGGCTTGCCTAAGCATAGCGCACCTATTCCCTAGTTCAATTTTTCAGTTTGACGAGTTTTGAAAAATTAGGCACTCCTCATGAAACCCTAGGTGATGACACCACCAACTTTTTGAAGGATGTTGGTCAAGATAAATTCACCAAGGAGGTCGCCTTGGCATAGCGCACTCACTCGCAAGGTTAAAGTTCAATTTTTGTCATATTTTTTTAAGATCCTGGGGCAAAATGATTTCTAGCACCAAGCTTGATGAAAAGCTTGAAGGTGTTGATAACTGCTGAGCATGGAAATATAGAGTGATGCTCATTCTAGAAGAAAATGATCTAGAAAGCTTGATTGAAAAAGAGGTTGAAGAGACAGAGGGAGATGAGGCTAAGGCAAGGCACAAAAAGAACATGGTTAAAGCAAGGAGGATTATTGCAGATTCTATCAAGGATCACTTCATCCCTCATGTCTCATCATTGAAGACTCCAAAGTTGATCTTCGATGCCTTATCCTAATTATATGAAGGCAAGAATATCAACCGAAAGATGACATTAAAGACAAAACTCAAGAATGTGAAGATGCAGAATTCAGAAACCACTCAATCCTACTTCACGAGGGTGTCTCAAATCAGAGAACAGCTTGAAGCCATTGCAGACACAGTTGAAGAAGTTGAACTAGTAATGACTACATTAAATGGTCTCCCAGGGTCTTGGGAATCATTTATTCAAGGAATCTGTTCCAGAAGAAAGCTAACAAAGTTTAGCAGGCTATGGGAAGATTGCACTCAAGAAGAAGCTAGATTGGCAGCAACAGAAGAAAATTTGGGTGATGATGCAAATCAAGCACTACCAGCACATGCAAGAAAAGGAAAGAGCAGGAAAGAGGTCTATCCCCCCAGAAAGTTTCAAAAGTCACAAAAGACTCAAAAAGATTATTCAAGTTACAAATGATACAGCTGCCAAAAGATGGGACACATTGCAAGAAATTGTC
>JASDQU010372021.1:27817-40850 GCA_032191745.1 Picea mariana | reverse complement strand
AGGCCCAAGGGAGACGTCCCTGGTGACTTGGGGGTTTGAGAAGGCAAGGTCAAGATGGCTATTAAAAGGTCCCCTCTCACAAGTCACGACTGATCAGAAAGTCCTGGGGTTATAATCAATGAAATGTTAATATATCAAGATGTAATTGACCGGAACAAAGCAACAAGAAACTATATATTTTGCAAGTACAACTTGCTGTTAGCACTTCATAAAACCACAAACTTTCTCAATAAAAGCAATTGACTGATATAATCATGAAGTAAACAGAAATTTATAGCAGCAATATTTATAAGACAATACTTCACAATAAGTGCCTTAGAATAGCTTCTAAATGACCAAGAATAATCAATCATCAATATCATAACACTAGCATTCATTAGAAACAAATAAGACAATGCATTAATCAACTTTTTCAATTGCTTTTAGAAGCTTTTAATGCTGCAAAATATGACTGTAGATTACTTAGTAACAACAACAATAAAATTATTAGGTTAGGCTATTCAAATGTTAGAAGTGGTTAGTAGAAAGCTCAAGGTGTAGGTTTTGATGGTTGTTTTGATCAATCACTCAATAAGAAGTCTTAGACTAGTGCTTTTAGGGAAAATGGAGTCAATTAGGTGGCAACAAATGCTGAAGGAAAATGATGATAGTAGGAGAGTGAAAGACAAGAGAGATTAATAGTTGAAGTGTTGGTAAGCCAAGACTTCAACTACCAAACCCTAGGGGAAAATTGCTACTAAGGTGTAGGTAACCCTAGGCCTTAGTAATTTTCCTCCTTCTTTAACTCAAAGATGAAGCAAATGACGACTAAGATGAAGCAATAAATACTAGGGTGTTGCAATGGCAAGGCCCTAGTAAAGGCTTCAAGAAAATCGGCTTCATGGCAAAATCTAGTAGGTGAAGGCTCATAAAGCTAGGATAATAACATGCGCTAGACTTCCTAGGGTTTTAAACAAGCAATTTCATAATCTTAATGTAAATGCAAGATAAACATAACCATAACTATTCAATTAAGAAGAATTGCAGAAATTTTACTTACATACATCAAGAATCATCAAGCAAAATCCTAGTTGAACACTTCCACCAAGAAAATTGCCAAAAATACTCCAAAATTAGCCTCCTTCAACAAGTGAGCCTAAAATTTCAGCCAAGTAACCCTAGATAGGGCGCAAATTTCAGACCTCACTAAGTGTGAGTGAAAGATGATGAATAATAGAAAGGCTAAAACCCTTATTTATACAGTATCAATGACTAGAATTAGGTCAAAAAGATCGACATGGCCTGTTACATGTAATATCCAATTTTTACATTGAATGTCATAATAAAACCCTAAATCAAGCTGTAAAGATGACGTCATGCCCTTTTAGGGTGACGTTAGGCCTTCTTAGGGCAACATTGGCCTTGAGGAGCGAAACGTTAGGCCTTCTTGGGCCTCTGGATCTTGCCACACGTGCCACTTGGCACACAACTACCTCCAAAGTGTCCAAAACGCTGGGTGACGTCATGGGCCTTCCAAGGCCTACATCATGGTGAGAAGGGCAAGATCCCCCTAGGTCTAGGCCTGCTAGGTTGTCCTTGGTGGAACGCCCTTCTCTCTCTTCGGTGCAAACCCTTGATCTGTCTCTGCCTCTGGTTGGGGTTTCAACATCCATCTGGTGGGATTTTAGCCCTATGGAGGTCCAAACTAATCATCTCCCCATATGTACCTGTCCATCGGGTGTGGCCCTTCAACATCAACAAGTACGCCCTCCATGGCCATGGGCTCATAAGTCACAAGGATCATATCAATGTCAATTACGTCTAATAATCAAGTTATTTAAAATGTGCATGAAACCCCTTTTCGTAGACAAGTGCTCAAAGACGTTATGCTATTCTACAAGCCATGTTTGGAGGGGATGCTAGGATGTTCTATTGGGCTAGTGCTCATTGGATGTGGGATGTTTCCGGGTGAAGACAAATCTAGGCCATGTAAGTGGATGAGGTGGTAAGGGATGTCTGGGTAATGGGTGCAATGATGACAGGGAAATGTATGGCTTACCTGTGGGTGCCTCTGAAGAGGGTGAGCTGCACCTTGTCATGGATGCAAATGTTTCCAAGCCCATTCATGCCCTTTATATTTTATTCTTATTGCTTTTTCTTTCAAGAGACTAGTTAGGGGACACTGCCTTGGCGTGGTGACCACTGGTGACAATGTTATCCACAAGCATTTCGCGGAAATGAGAAGGCTGGCTCGTGATGAGACCCCCTTTCTCTTGGTTATGCCACCAAGAGCCACTACCCTGGCGTGGTGACCAGCTGAATGATAGTTTCATACTGCTACATGCCCATGGACCTAATAGGCTGGCTCGTGATGAGACCCCCTATCCTCTAACTAGGTCTTGATTTATTATTTTCATGGGTCCCTTTGTTTCTTGCTGAGAATCCTTTTATTGCTTTCTCGGGGATCCCTAGGCGAAGCATTTGAAGGTTTCATTTTTTTGGCTTTTATCTTTTGCCAACTACTTGTACCCTCTGGGCCTTTTGCCCCTTCTTCCCACAAGATAAGGTACAACCCTTTGATAGCTTGGCAAACCCAATGCTCGGACCAGTGTATGGGATGGATGAGAGGGAAAAAGATGAAAAGTGGTAAGTATGGTGGGAATAGACGATGACCTTTCATGAACCCCCCTAGTGGAAACTCTAACCCTATGGGAACCATCTTACTAGGGGATCCTGTCATTCCCCCCAGGTGTGGTCAAATGGAAAGGCATAAGGTCCAAGCACACGTTAGAAGTAAAAAGAATTAAATGCACATATTGAAATGTTTTGAGAATCAGAGTGACACATACCATGATACTCTGACTCATTACCTCATGGAGCAAGACCCATTGATGCTGAAGGACCAGGCAGATGGGATGGATGTTGTTGTTGCTGACAAGGTGGAGGCACGAAAGAAGAAAAGGATGGGCCCTCCAGGGCCAGGCTCAAGTCGATCTGGCTCTCGGTACTCCATGTCTAGGACCTGTGGGCCTTGAGACATAATCTCCTTAGTTATCCCTAGGCTAGGGGATAACGAGGACCTATTTTTTCTTCCTATTATATGCAATTTCCTGCATTTTCCCACATGCCAATCATGAATTATTTGTATATAAATCAACAGGGCTTTGAAATTTCTCTTGGCCCCCCTGAAGCTCGAGTCCCATGCAAGGGTTGTGCAACTTTATTCTGAATAGTAGATTAAGGACTCTTCTATGTATGGTTAGTAGGGAAATTTTAAAATAATTCCAAGCATTGTTGAGTCTTGTCCATTCTGATGTGTTGGTACTGTTTTTTGCTACTGTTATTGAGTGCGCTAAATGGTCTAAATTGCACAACAATGCAGTAGGATAACACTTCAATGCAATGGAATATTTATAGTGGAAAATTTAGAGAAAATTGTTGCCAATGACAAAATTGACTAACCGTATTGGAACTAATCCCTCTACGTCTCTAGGGATGCGTGGATTGATTTACAGTTTGACAACTTTGAACTTGTCTTGATGATAATGATCCGACTCCTCGAGGGTAGGCTAAGGAGAGATATGAGGTCTCCCCAATCTGCTGTCTGGTATACTTTGGGGCTCTGCTTGCTGCTTGTTGCTCCGATCTAATGGATGAAAGTATGAGGTGATCGTCCTGGTCATCCCAAGGTGGGGCACATCGTGCAGGAACTGAGATTTGTGGTTGGAAATCTCCTTGATGAACAGGGCTAGGTATCTTTGGTCCTGGTATCGGAAGAAAGTAGAGTGATCTCCCTGAGTCCCTATAAATATAATGGTAGCGTCCTCTGATCTTATAATATATGGGGCACCTAAAGATGAGGTGCATCTCAGTCACCGGCTCCTATAGGTGGCACATCTTGTAGATCCTATTCGATCGTTGTATATGGTGATCCATCTCCGTCCAGAGTTGATGAGATCCAACCCGAAGCTATCCCAGAGGGATCCTGAGTGAGGGCATCCAATGCAGCTCCAAAATATGTTCTAGATAGAAAGACATCTTCAGGCCCAGACTTGTCGGAGGTGAAGTCTAGTTGACCTGAATGTACAACCTGTAGATGTCCTCTTTGATAGCCTTTTTCTGTGCCTGTCTAGTTGGCAAGAGATGACATGGTGCATCAAGGAAGAAATTGAACGGGGGAGGCGCTCTGGGGAGATAGTGATCCATTGGAGAGGCCGAGATGACTTTGAGAACCAACCACGTGTACGACCTAAGGAAGGATCAATAGCAAGAGCCTTCGAGGAGTGAAGAGTGCGGTAGGGGTACCGCTCTCTCCCAATGGTAAAGTCTCTAAAAAATCTGACTCTTTGAAGTAAAGAGACCAAGAGGAAGATGACCTCAAGACAAAAAGGGTGAACACCGAACTCTGCTTGAATAATGGGTTGTGGAACCATCCGCTTGCAGCAGATGATACGCTTGAGAAGTAGGGTTAGGATCCTCTCCAACTTGACCTACTCTATTTCTAACAAGGTTGGCCCCCAGATCTCAGAGCCATAGAGAACTATGGGTCTAATACTTGACTCCTTGAGGTAGAGTTTGGACAAGATGTCCTGAAATTGGCCCAAGAAGCACTGTCTCTTGATGAGGGCCAGTGAGCCATACTCTTTACTGAGTCAAGGGTAAAGGGCCTTCCACGTACCAAAACGAGGCCTCGTGAACTGTACTCCTAGGTGAGTGTAGGCTGTGGTGATCTCAATCTCTGCTCCCTGGTAATAGAAATGTAAATCTTTAAGAGAGATCTTCGATGCATTGAAGTTCAACAACTTGGTTTTACCTAGGTTGACCGTTAACTGTCGGAGGTCACAAAAGATGGCCAATGCATCTATTTGTCTCCGCAGGCCCTCAGGAGTGCAGGCTAACAAGACCAAGTCGTCAATGAAGAAAAGCGGAGAGATCAATACCTGATGTAGAAGACAACCATCCCACTCTTGGATATGTTCATGGAGGAAAGACTCTAGCTCATCAATATATATATCTTGAAGAGTGTTGGCGAGAGGGGGAACCCCTATTTTACCCTGATGGTACTTAGAATGAAATCGGAAAGGTAACGTGCCATCTTGAGGTGGTCAAAAACTGACTCATACATCCTCATGATGGCTACTAAGAGGGTCCTAGATATGTCAATGTCACAGAGCCTCTGAAATGATGCATCCCTCAGTGGTTAACTATATATTGAGGATGCGTCATTTGGTTCTCAGTGGTTATAAGCAGATGGTAGTTGCATCATATTTAGACATTTGGTAGCTATATATAGACATACAAGAGCACTCATAAGGATTGTTTCACTAGTGATGTGGCATTTATGACATCAACTAGGTGGAGTGAATTACTATTTTGTGTATTGTTGACTCATATTTCGTCCACCTATTTCCAGAGTTTGCAAAGTGTTGTGAAGCTTATGCCTGATACAAATTCAAACTATGGTAGGTGGGGTCCCTAAAAAAGAGTATCGAAATTATATGGTTTTTGTATGGCATACGTTTTCTCAATGTTATGACATGGTATTGATCTATGATTGTATTAGTTTGGGTTATCTCCTTGGCTTCATAGAAGTTTGTTTTCAAGGTTTATTTAATTACATCTCTAACATCATACTTGGGTAATGATTTTTCTCTTGGGACAAAAGCAGTATTTGGTATGATGATATGCCTCAGCTCTGGCATGACTCCTCTCTCAGTAGTATTAAAGATCACATCGAAAATTCTAGCATATATGGCTCAACATACTCTACTCATTACAAAGACATATATGGTGGCATGCTCCAATTTATTGTATGCTTCAACTTTGCATGGCATCAACATTTGAAGAGATGCATAAATCTTCATTTTATAGTACATATAATGATGTATATGGTTTATATTTTATTGGCATGGCATTGAAAGTATGGTCAGAACCTATGGCAACGATATGACATAAGTAAAATAAAGTTGATATGCCTCATCTTTTGATTTGATACGTTTGGCATTCATATGAGACATGGTATTGGTTATAAAGTGAAAGGGTAATATTCTAAGCCATGATGGTGATTTCACATATTTTAATAAACCTCACAACGTATCAAAGGCTTGCATTCATGAAGGCTCCACGTTATAGGTGATTGATTTGATATGGTTATCAGTCACCTCATGATTGTTAGGATATTTAGACACTTAGGAGTTAGTTAAGATCTACTTGGTCTAATATGTTGTTAGGTAAAAGTATGTTTCTTTAGTATGCATTAGTATGCATTTGTAGTTAGGAAATCTGACGGTCACGATATGTTCTCGACGTAGAGTGATCCGACAGTTCATACTCTCCTTGATCTTAACGGCCATTGATCCGTGGCTTAACACCCGATTGGTCCATGATCTCTATTTAAAGAGCATGGAGGGTCATTTGCTGATGATCAATTGTGAGAAACTCTCTTGTAAAATCTCTCTGTAATCTTTTTCTTTGCATTAATAAATTGTTCCAAGTGGCCGCATTAGCTGGGGATGTGGATGTTTCCCCTTCGGGGTTTTACCACGTGAAAACATCGGTGTGTTGATCTTTCATCTGGTTATGTGAATGGTTACTGAAGGTGTTCATCCTCTGTTGGAATACCTGTGTTGTCGAACATGGTNGAGATCGTGAAGCCGAGTTGCCTCATCTCCATTTTCTGGCATTTCCGCACATTTCTGGGTTGAGAGGATTGTTCCATTGCGTCCGGGGCACTCGTTTCATTCAAGAACACTTTTCGTTTCACTCGAAAAGGTTTCCGTTTGCCCAAAATACGACCATTACAGTCAGATCTGGAGGTATAAAGCCTGAATACGCATTTTTTAAATTTCTGCAAAGTTTTATTTCGATTTTATTTTTGTTTGTATTTTTTATTTCCGGGTTTCTACTCTTTTAGATCTGCGTATGCTCTTTGCCCCGTGCCTTGTGCGATCTCGGCAAATCAGAAACAGATAGGAAAAGGTGCATTTTCCGGGTAAGCTAACCGAGATCTAACCCTTGCTGTCATCAAGAAGCGAGTTTTTTTTCTTCTGATAAAAGAGTTTTTTTTTAGCATGCTCTCCAAGGCCATCTTCAACAACAATAACAACAACAACAACAACACCCCCAATCCTCCTTCTGAACATTATAATATCTTTTGCTAGACCATTTGGTTAAAACTTGCCTTATTAAGTAAGAGGTCTTGAGTTCAAGTCTCTCTTTTGTTACTTTTTTTGAAAAAGTTCATGGTAAAATTTGTAAAGTGCATTTCACTTAAAGTATAAAAGTGAATCACTATAAGTAGCTTTATATTTTATTTTAGAGTTATTTATTTTGCATGCAACTTTTCTGTTATAAGGTAACTTCATTGTAAAAGTGATCCCCACTTCTCTTTATAAAAGTGGGTCACTTCATAAAGTAGCTTACACTATCACGTGGTTATTTGGTTACCGTTTATGCCTTTTTTAGAAAGGGCATAGCTCTCACATCGGAAGTCCGTTTTCAATGCTGTTTTTTTTTAAAACCGCATAACTTTTCGAGATCTTTCCATCCAGATCATTAGTTTCAGTTTTTAAATCCGCATTATCTGCATATTTAATATGGCTTCTACAAGTAATGTCTTGCTTACCAGCAACAACTACTTCCAATGGAAATCCCATATGGAAGATTTATTAAGAAGTAAAGGCCTGTACCGGATTACCTTGGGAAAGGAAACAACACCCACTGATGATGATAAGAAAGCCAAATGGGATAATAGGAATGACGAAGCATGTGGACTAATCGGAATGTCCATCTCTCCTGATTTAAGGTACCACCTTGAAGGAATTGATGACCCCGAAGAAGCTTGGAATACGATTGAATCTGTGTTTGGTAAACTCAATATTATTCGAGCACAACAGTTAGAAAATCAAATACTGACCTTGAGTCCAAGTGATTTTTCTTGCCTTGGAGACTATCTATCTAAGTTTAAAACACTTAGAATTTTATGTGAATAATGTAAGATAAAAATGGAGGAAGAGCGTTGCATATATCTTATTCTTTCTAAGCTAGGTAGTGCATATTCTGTGTTTGTATCTACCTTTTATGCCATGAAATTGTCTCTAGGGAAAGCTTATGTAAAACCCACTCTTGAGTCCTTTTGTGCTTCTTTGATTAGAGAGGAAGATAAGCTTGTACAACTTATAGTGATCAACACTGCAGGTACCTCCAACAAAGCCTTAGTTGCCCAGGAGAAAGATAAACCCAAGTATCCCAAGAAACAACATCCTCGCTACAACAACATACAACCTAAGGGTGCCAAACCCGCTCAGACAGCTTCAGCTCCTAATGGTGACAACTGAGCAAAATATGAAAGTAAGAATACTAACAGACATTGCAACTTTTGTGATAAAGATGGTCATGATGAGTCCAAATGTTTCAAGAAGATTGCAACCTTAGAAGCAACGATGAAGAAGCACAACATCAGTATTGATTCTTCTTCTTCTCATGGACATGCACTTTCTGCTTCTGATTTTTCCTTCAATACACCTTCTACTACTACTTCTTCTTCTGATGAGTGGCTTATTGATTCAGGAGCATCTTATCATATGGCTAAGGATAAAGCCATATTTTCTGCTCTAAATGAATGTAACACCAAGAAAATATTTGTTGGTGATGATAGATCTCTTAGTGTTGTAGGATCTGGAGCAGTTCAGGTAGAAAATGGTCATTTCAATGATGTATTATGTGTTCCAAATCTTTCTTGTAACCTTCTATCAGTATATGAAATCACTCATTCAGGTGAAGGTAAAACCGTCGAGTTTTCGCCTCACCAAGTTGTAATAAAGGATCTAAAAGATCCTAAGCATGTTCTTGCAACTGGAATTGCTGATGATATTACCAGGTTGTACAAGTTTGACAACTTTGGGTCATCATCTTTTTCATCAGTTTTTGTTGCTCATAGCAATGAATTGAGCAAACTTTGGCATGAGCGGTTTGGTCATCTAAACTATCGCTCATTGTAGCAACTATGTAATCAACAGATGGTGACTGGTCTTCCTCTTGTTTCATGCAAAGATGGTGTTTGTGTCGGTTGTGTTCTCGACAAACATCGTCGGGACAGTTTTGACAAACGTGCCTCTTGGCACGCCTCGGGTCCTTTGCAGCTTGTTCATAGTGATTTGTGTGGTCCACTTTCTTCTCCTTATTTTTCTAGGTGCAAGCATTTCTTAACTTTCATTGATGACTTTTCCAGACATACTTGGGTTTACTTCTTAAAACTCAAGAATGAAGTTTTTGACAAGTTTTTGGCCTACAAGGCCCTTGTAGAAAAGCAATCTGGACATCAAATTCAAAGGTTAAGAACAGATAATGGAGGCGAATATGTGAACAATAATTTTACAAGCTACTGCACTACACAGGGAATCCAAATGCAGCACACTGTTCCATATACACCACAACAAAATGGTGTTGCTAAGAGAAAGAACCGCACATTAAAAGAAATGGCTAATTGTATGATCCAATCTAAGGGATTAAGTCTAAAGTATTGGGCGTAAGCCATCAACTGTGCAAATTACATAGTAAATCGCACTCCCACAAAGGCTCTTAAAAATATGACACCGGAAGAAGCTTTGTCTAAAATTAAACCAGATGTAAGTCACTTCCGTGTATTTGGCAGTATAGCATGGGCTCACATTCCTGATGAGAAAAGGAAATCATTGTAGCCTAAAAGTGAGATGTGTATATTTGTTGGTTATTCTGAAGATGTCAAAGGTTACAGACTTCTTCAATCACATTGTAATGAAATTATTCTTAGAAGAGATATTAAATATGATGAAAATCTCTTGGCCTGCGAGCCATCTTCGACGATTGTGCCTTCTTCGGCCTGCGAGCCATCTTCGGCGTTTGTGCCTTCTTATGATCTGGTTTCTTCTTCAGATGATGACAGTGAGGATGAAAATCCACCTCCGCCTGCTCACCCTCCTCTAGATGAGTCCTTTGAACCTGAACCAGCACTAGCTCCATTGCTTCCTAGATGGGTCCGTTCAACACGAGAAGTAGCTGGTGATCTTGTCGGTGATCCTTTAGATCAGCGTCGGACACGTTCACAGTTCCAGCGAGCCTCTTCTCTTTTGTCTCAAGTTTCAGAAACTCATGATCCAGAGACATTTGCAGAAGCTTCAGGTCATCTAGATTGGGATACAACAATGAATGAAAAGTATCGTTCTTTAATGGAAAACGATACTTGGGATGTTGTACCTCTTCCAAAAGGAAGAAAACTTGTTAGATGCAAATGGGTCTACAAAACTAAGTGTGCATCAGATGGAAACGTTGAAAGAGACACGGTTCGGTTAGTTGCCAAAGGATTTTCGCAAGTTGAAGGAATTGACTATAATGAAACCTTTGCCCCTGTAGCAAAAATGAATTCCATCCGCCTTGTTCTTGCCCTTGCTGCCTTACATAAATGGGAGGTCCATCAGATGGATGTTAAATCTGCCTTCTTGCACAGAGATTTGCAAGAAGAAATCTACATGGAACAACCTCCTGGCTATGTCTAGAATGACTCTAGCCTTGTTTGTCGCCTCAAGAAATCTCTTTATGGTCTCAAGCAAGCTCCCCGAGCTTGGTATGCCAAAATGGAGAGCTTTTTTATTGCCACTGGATTCTCTAGATGCCATTCTGATCCTAATGTCTATACCAAGAAAGTAGGAAGCCATCTCATAATCCTTGTCGTTTATGTTGATGACCTTATCATTACTGGTAGTGACTCAAAACTTTTAAACCATGTGAAAACTAGCCTTAAGAAGAAATTTGAAATGACAGACTTAGGCTTTTTGCACTATTTCCTTGCCCTCCAAGTTTTGCAAACCAATGAAGGAATTTTTCTTTCCAAGTCTAAGTATGCTTGTGGTCTTCTTCGTCGCTTTCACATGGACTATTGTAAACTAAACCCTTCTCCCTTCCAGTCTGGAGTCAAGCTTTCTGCCACCTGTACTTCTCCTGAAGTTGATGCCACCCTGTACTGTCAGTTAGTTGGTAGCCTCTTATACTTGACTCATACCCGTCCTGATCTTTCCTTTGCTGTTGGTCTTGTTGCCTGGTATATGCAAACACCCCATGGAAGCCATTGGAAAGCAACTAAAAGGATACTTCGCTATGTTCGTGGTACAGTTCAGTTTGGGATAGATTACAGTTCCGGGGGGACTCTTTTATTGGTTGGTTTCACTGATTCAGATTGGGCCGACGACCTTGATGATCGGAAATCTACTGCAAGTTATGTTTTCAGCCTTGGTTTAGGACCTATCACTTGGGCCTGTAAGAAACAACAGGCTATTGCACTTTCTTCAGCAGAAGCAGAATACCGAGCAGCGGTAAATGCAAGTCAGGAAGCCTTGTGGCTTCGACAGATCCTTTCAGAGTTTGGATTCCAGCACCAGCATCCGACCAGCCTTTGGTGTGACAATTAGAGTGCCATAAAGCTCGCCAAAGACCCAGTTCAACATCAGCGTAGCAAGCACATCGAGCTACACATGCACTTCATCAGAAGGCTAATTCATGATCAAGTTATTGAAGTGCTCTTTTGCCCTACAGAAGATCAAGTTGCAGACATTTTCACAAAGTCTCTTACAAAAGCGAAGTTTTCCAAACTTCGATCTATGTTAGGAGTTCAGGAAGTTGTCATTAAGGGGGGATAGGCTCTAATGCCTCCTTCCTTCTCCTATTGTGTCACTATTGTAAATTCTTCAATCCTATCCCAAGTTGTTCTTAAGGGGGGATGTTAGGATATTTAGGCAGTTAGGAGTTAGTGAATATCTACTTGGTCTAATATGTCGTTAGGTAAAAGTGTGTTTCTTAGTGTGTTTCTTTAGTATGCATTAGTATGCATTTGTAGTTAGGAAATCCGACGGTCACGATATGTTCCCGACATAGAGTGATCCGACGGTTCATACTCTTCTTGATCTTAACAGCCATTGATCCATGGCTTAACACCCGATTGGTCCATGATCTCTATTTAAAGAGCATGGTGGGTCATTTGCCGATGATCGATTGTGAGAAACTCTCTTGTAAAATCTCTTTGTAATCTTTTTCTTTGCATTAATAAACTGCTCCAAGAGGTCGCGTTGGCTAGGGTTGTGGATGTTTCCCCTTCGGGGTTTTACCACGTGAAAACATCGGTGTGTTGATCTTTGATCTGGTTATGTGAGTGGTTACTGAAGGTGTTCGTCCTCTGTTGGAATACCTGTGTTGTCGAACAATGATGACCTCTCAAGTCTTAATGTTTTTATGGCGCACATTTTAGACATGGTTATATGTTATATGATTATGGGTGCGTTATGAGTTGACCATGCTTTAAAACTTGGAACGAGTGGGCATTTATGACCGCCGAATCTGTGCCTTACCATCTTTGGAATTCGTTAGGGATTGTTCATTTGATTGTTTGGATTATGGAGAGAGAGCTCGGTGCTGTGTTTTGATCTAGTAGACTGCTACTTGTTCATTGTTGCAATCGTTGAAGGCTGCACCACTGTTTGAACTTGTTATTCTTGTAAAGAGTGGTCCCTAATTGACAAGGTATGTACCCATCCAGTTTTTGAAAGCATTATTGTAGCTTAGTTTGTTGTGAAATGAATTAATATGGTTCAGTAGTTGGTTGCTAGTATGATACTCTTCTTTCCCTCGTCTTTCACTAATATACAAAGAATGCTATGGTCAAATTGATAGAAATGTTTCAAAAAAACTGGTAGAATGGATTTATGTTGACAATAATTGCATTGGATTTGTTTCTTTTGCAAATTCTTGATTGTTTTTGTTGGAAGGAGCAAATAAAGATAAGCGTGGAATGCATTTCTCATTAATAGAATACTGATATAAATACATGAGATGGCCTTAGGATTCGTATTCCAAGAGGTCTCTTGGACTCTCGATGACTGTTGCACTATTACTTGATGTTTCACATTTCTTTCAAGTGAGTAATACCATAACCCTAGTGGATTATGTTTCGAACATTCCCCCCCTTAATACAAAGGGGTGTATGTGAGTCCAAGGTGAGAGCTGAAATCTGAAAGTGGACAGCTGAAAT
>JASDQU010372021.1:15849-27767 GCA_032191745.1 Picea mariana | reverse complement strand
AGCCTCTTATACTTGACTCATACCCGTCCTGATCTTTCCTTTGCTGTTGGTATTGTTGCCCAATATATGCAAACACCCCATGAAATCCATTAGAAAGAAGCTAAAAGGATACTTCACTATGTTCGTGGTACAATTCAGTTCGGGATACATTACAATTCAGGGGGGACTCCTTTATTGGTTGGTTTCACTAATTCAGATTGGGCCGATGACCCTGATGATCGGAAGTCTACTGCAGGTTGTGTTTTCATCCTTGGTTTAGGACCTGTCACTTGGGCCTGTAAGAAACAACGAGCTATTGCACTTTCTTCAACATAAGCAGAGTACCGAGCAGTGGTAAATGCAATTCAGGAAGTCCTCTGGCTTCGACAAATCCTTTCAGAGTTTGGATTCCAACACCAGCATCCGACCAGCCTTTGGTGTGACAATCAGAGTTCCATCAAGCTCGCCAAAGACTCAATTCAACATCAATGTAGAAAACACATCGAGATACACATGCAATTCATCAGAAAGCTCATTCATGATCAAGTTATTGAAGTGCTCTTTTGCCCTACAGAAGATCAAGTTGCAGACATTTTCACAAAGTCTCTTACATAAGTGAAGTTTTCCAAACTTCGATCTATGTTAGGAGTTCAAGAAGTTGTCTTTAAGGGGGGATAGGCTCTAATGCCTCCTTCCTTCTCCTATTGTGTCACTATTGTAAATCCTTCAATCCTATCCCAAGTTGTTCTTAAGGGGGGATGTTAGGATATTTAGACACTCAGGAGTTAGTAAGATCTACTTGGTCTATTGTGTCGTTAGGTAAAAGTGTGTTTTCTAGTGTGTTTCTTTAGTATGCATTAGTATGCATTTGTAGTTAGGAAATCCGACGGTCATGACATGTTCCCGACATAGAGTGATCCGATGGTTCATACTCTCCTCGATCTTAATGACCATTGATCTGTGGCTTAACACCCGATTGGTCCATGATCTCTATTTAAAGAGCATGGAGGGTCATTTGCCGATGATCTAATGTGAGAAACTCTCTTGTAAAATTTCTCTGTAATCTTTTTCTTTTCATTAATAAACTGCTCCAAGTGGCCACGTTGGTTGGGGCTGTGGATGTTTCCCCGTAGGGGTTTTACCACGTGAAAAAATCATTGTGTTGATCTTTGATCTAGTTATCTAAGTGGTTACTGAAGGTGTTCATCCTCTGTTGGAATACCTGTGTTGTTGAACAAGAAGCAGTCAGAGAAATGCCCCAGATCACGAAACCAACCAACACTCTATGCAAGCATTGCCAACAAGGAAAACAAACAAACACCAAATTCAAATCAAAGAAATATTCAATGACAAGACCACTAGAAATTGTGCATACTGATTTAGTTGGACCAACTACAACAAAGGGTTTAAAAGGTGATAAATAATTTATGTTATTAGTTGATGATTATACAAGAATGACTGTAGTTTTCTTTCTCAAGAATAAGTAAGAAGCTTTTGAAAACTTCAAGATCTACAAGGAAATGGTTGAAAATGAAATGGATTCAAAAATCAAATGTTTGAGATCTGATAATGGAGGAGAGTTCACTTCAAAGGAATTTATGGACTATTGCAACAATCATGGAATAAAAATGCGATTCTCCATTGCTAGGACACCTCAACAGAATGGAGTTGTTGAAAGAAAGAACATGAAAGTACAGGAAATGAATTGAACAATGCTAATGGATTCCAAATTGACATATATTTTTTGGACACAGGCAATGCATACAACAATTCACATTCAAAACAGAGTAATGCTCAGAAACAACACTAGAAAAACTCTCTATGAGCTATGGAAAGGAAGACCAACAAATGTGAATCACTTCAGAGTTTTTGGGAGAAAATGCTACATCAAAAGAGAATATGGCAGAATGTAAAAAGTTTGACTCTCGTGTGGACAAATGAGTACTTGTTGGTTACTCAATTAAAAGGAAATCATACAAGTGTTACAACCTGAGATTAAACAAAGTTGTGGAAAACATCAACGTAACAATTGATGAAACATGTAGACAAGAATTAAAGGGAGAATAAAATCAATCAATGGAACAACTTTACGAAGAAGAAAAAAAAGATGAAAATGAAGTAGAAGGGGAAGATGAAGAATATCCGACAGAAGCAGAAGAGAAAGTTCAACAAGTGACTCCAAAGACACCTAGCAGACAAGTACAGAAGAATCATCCTTCAAATCAGATTATCAGAAACAAAGATGCAGGAGTTGAGACTAGAAGAAGAATCCGTTCACTAGAACAAACACACCTAACACTCTCATCTATGATTGAACCAAACTGTTTTGAAGAGGCCAACAAGGATGAATTTTGGAATAAGGCCATGGATGAAGAATTAGATCAAATAGAGAAAAATGATACTTGGGAATTGGTTCCAAGACCAAAGGATAAGAATGTGATCGACACAAAGTGGGTATACAAGAATAAATTGAATGAAGATGGACATGTTACAAGGAACAAAGCTAGATTGGTATGTAAAGGATATGCACAGGTTGAAAAAATTGACTTTGAAGAGACATTTGCCCAAGTTTCCAAAATGGAAGCAATCCGATTGCTTTTATCTTATGCATGCTCCAAAAATATTAAAGTGTATCAGATGGATGCAAAATCATCTTTTCTGAATGGGGAAGTTGAAGAAGAAGTCTACATTGAACAACCATAAGGATTTCAGTTGTCATAGAATGTAGATTATGTGTGCAAATTAAAGAAGGCCTTGTATGGTCTAAAACAAGCTCCTAGAGCATGGTACTCTAGACTGGATAAATATCTACAACATACAGGGTTCATAAAAGGAAGTGCAAACATCAACCTCTACATCAAGGTAAGTCAAGATAGTATTTTATTAATTGAAGTTTATGTTGATGATATTATTTTTGGTAGTGATGATGACATGTTAAGCCAGAAATTTGCAAAGGATATGCATAATGAATTTGAAATGTCATTACTTGGAGAACTATCCTTCTTTCTGGGACTTCAGATACATCAAAGCCACTAAGGAATTTTTATTTCTCAAACCAAGTATATCAGAGAAATGCTAAAGAGGTTTGGAATGGAATATTGCAAACCAATTATCACTCCCATGCAAACCAGTTGCAAGTTAAGCAAAGATGATGATTCAAATTCTACAGATCAGAAGCAATATAGGTCAATGATTGGTAGCCTACTATATGTGACAACATCCAGACCAGATGTAATGCAGTCAGTTGGACAGGTGGCATGATTTCAAGCAACACCAAAAAAATCACATGTATTAACAGTGAAGAGGATTTTTAGATATCTCAAAGGAACAAAAGAGTTTGGATTATGGTATCCAAAAGGAAAGGATCTATCACTTATTGCCTACACAAATGAAGATTGGGCAACTTATATTGATGATCGACGAAGCACCAATGGAGCAACGTTCTACTTAGGTAAGTGTTTAGTGTCATGTCTAAGCAAGAAATGTTCATCAATATCTTTATCTACAACCAAGGAAGGGTATATTGCAACAAAAACATGTTGTACAAAGGTTATTTGGATGAAACAAACTCTGACGGATATACATGTTGAGTATGATGAGCCAATTCCAATCTATTGTGATAATACAAGCGCCATTAGTATCTCAAAGAACCCGGTGATGCACTCCAATACAAAGCACATTCCAATCAAGTATCACTTTCTATGGGAACAGGTTGCAGAAAAGAACATCAGAGTTGAGTGTGTGGGCACAAAAGAACAAGTGGCATACATCTTTACAAAACCACTTCCATGGGAAGCCGTTGAGTATCTTCGCCATAGACTCAAAGTTATTTCTACTCCAAAATGCATGCTTTTGAATGCTTATCTTATATGTCTTATATGTACACAAGGAAGCACCATAAAGAGGAAAATTTAGTCAGGGGGAGCAACCCCGGATGGAAAGATACCTTTTCCATTGATGAAAAAGGGGGAGAGATTTATCAGATGCAGAGGATAGAGGCATGGTTCCAGGGGGAGCAATGGTCATAGAGATGCAAAGGATAGAGGCATGGTTCCATGGGGAGCATGAGTGATATGATTTCAGTATTGCATCAAAGTGTTGCCATCAATGCCAAAGGGGGATACTGTTGATTGAGGTTGGTTGTCATTGATGTCAACCCTTGAAGAAAGCCCGATAGCACAAAGGTTTGGGTAATGGACCCAAGTTTGTTTGATGTAAAGATGACTCATTATTGTCTTGTCATGGTTGATAATAAGTACAAATGGATGAACTCCAAAGTGGTCCCCTTATGGTGAAATCCCTCACGGGAAGAAGCTTTGTGGGTTGAGTTATCCTATAAGTATGGTTAGAGAACCCATGCTTAATTGTGGAACAATGAGATGAATGTCAGTGAATTTGTTAGTGAAACTATCCTAAATGGATAGTGCTTGTCATTCCATTTCTGGTGGTATGTGGAACGTCACATAAATCCTCACGGTTAGAGAGTTATGGCCATATGAAGTTGAAGAACCGTCATGAGTCATATAGAATCCCCCAAAAGTCAAGTGTTTGCAAAATAAATTATTTAAATAATAAAGTAAATGGAGAACTCCCTAAAATAAGGAAAGTGTAATGCTACATGAAAATATAAATAAGAGGCAAAGATCTCTCATTTAATCACACTTGAATATAATTGAATATCTAATTTTGTGAAAGGTTATTTGGACAGGTATTATTGATAGAGAAAATTTGTAGCAAAAAAAGTGTGGCAGGAAAAGTGCGGTAGGAAAAGTGCGACAGAAAAATCGCGGTAGAAAAAGTGTGGTAGAAAATTTACGGCAGAAAAAACGTGGTTGAAAAATCATGGTAGGAAAATCGCGATAGAAAAATCGTGGTAGAAAAATCACGGCAGAAAAAATGTGGCGGAAAAATCGTGATAGAAAAAGTGCGGCAGAAAAATCGCAACAACAACATGGTTGGGGTCTATTTATGAGAGATATGACACATATTGTTTGAGGTATGTTTTTTGAGCTAGGGTTTATCTCTTGAGATGGTATTGGATGTTCAGTATTGTTGCATATATTAGATTTGTTGAGGGATACAGTTGGTATTTTGTTGTTGGTATTTGACATATGGGTATTAGTCTTTTGGTTGTGATGTGTTGCTGAAGTTGTTGGTTTAGCTTGAGGCTACATAGCAATGAGGTTGTGGCACATGGTTTGATGTAAGGGTTTACAGTATTTGGTTTATGAATAGAGTGATGAATTGTTATATAAATTTTGATGGTTATATTGGTGTATGTCTTTGGTATATGGTTGAGATACATGTTGGGTACATGGTTGAGACAAGTAGTTGATGAGTTGCAACATACATGAGGTGTATAGTTGATGATTTGACACATACATGAGGTGCATAGTTGATGAGTTGGCACATACATGAGATGTATAGTTGATGATGTTGGTACATCTTGATGAGTCAAGGTTGATGCATGGTACATGTTGGTTCAGATTATTGGTACATGTTGTTTGGTGCAGGTTGGTTGGTACAAGTTGTTACAGGTTATTGGTACAGGTTGACAATGGTAGTGGTTGATTCAGTGACAGTGACAGATTGTCTACATTTGGCATTTATATTTCAGGGCGGTTGGATGGGGAAAGGACATGTGGTTGTAGCCACCTTCCGGTTGTAGCCGGAGAACTTAGGGGGTTATAGCCACCTTCCGATTGTATCCATAGAACTTAGGGGGTTGTAGCCTCCTTCTGGTTGTAGCCAAAGAACTGGGGAGTTGAATCTTCCCTCAGGTTGTAGCCTGAGAAACTAGGGGGTTGGAGGCTCCTTCCAGTTGCAGCTGGAAAACAAAGGAAGTTGGTGCTTCCAATGAATGTAATTCTTCAAGACATATAAGAAAAAACATTTTGTGGTTTTCTCCCGCTTTGGGTTTCTCTATAAAAACACTGGTGTACTGTGCAATTATTGAATGATAATGCTACACTAATATAACACTTGCATTATATGGTTAAAAATGATTAAATTGCTCTATTACTGATTCACCCCCCCTCTCAGTAATCCAACAAATATATCATAAGATAAACCCTTAATCTCAAAGAATAAACCAAACCATGTAGACAAAACCTTTGAGGTAGGGTAACATCATATATTCATCCTTATGAAAGGATAACACTCCTCAAGCAATCCTTGTTTGTTACAATAACAATATACTTCACTATGCTCCAATACATTGCTTACACTTATTTATATAACACTCTCTATCTCCTAGGAACCACTCTCTATCTCCTAGAAACATTATAAAGAAGCAATACTCCAGTAGGTGAAACCTTCTAGTAAACCTTCTCACCTTTATTGTGTTCACACGATTACATGGGCCTTGTTTATTAGAATTGGCCTCCATACATAATAATACATAACCACATTCCCAATGGGTAACTCCCTAGGTACCCCATATTACCTCCCTATGTATACTACATTCCATCCCCCTTTGCATGTTTCTTCCTCGAGACATGGGAAGAAACCATACAATATGACCGTCTAAGTAGTGTATCCAACTGGTACCTAGTACAACCATCCATCCATCCTAATGGAAGACGAACACGGTGTCCAACTATTTCCTTTCCACCCCGATCTTGATCATTATCACACTTTTGGTGCCATGGGATGATTGTTCTATCTTGATATCATCCTCCGGTGTTGGTATTTTTCCATGCACCTCTTGATTGGTTTCCTTTCCAGTGTCATGTTGGTTCATAATAAGTGTGTTGATGTGCATGCCCCTTTCTTGATGAATATTGTTTCTCTATATGGTGTGGATGGTGATATACAACAAATTTAGGAATCAATCATTTTTTCTTGAACTTTGTAATATGATGTTCTTTTGAGTCAATGATATCCTTGGATTCTTTATTGTGTCCTTGTTGGGGTTTTGCTTCATTTCCTTCTATAGACTTTTCCTCTGATGAAACTTCAGAGTCTGTAATAAATTCTTTTCTT
The DNA here is from genome assembly GCA_032191745.1 of Picea mariana. Lineage (NCBI taxonomy): Eukaryota > Viridiplantae > Streptophyta > Pinopsida > Pinales > Pinaceae > Picea > Picea mariana. The sequence goes on along the minus strand of JASDQU010372021.1, from coordinate 20,804 downwards.
TCCCCCATGGGCCTTTCGTTCTTACTAAGAGACACATCATGCAATGTAACTTTACATTTCTTGTACCAAAGTTTCACAAACTTATTTTCCACATTAATATTAATTGTACCAATTGTTTCCATCCAAGGATATCCAAAAGTAATATCCACATCATTCATATCAATGGAACAAAAAGTAGAATGCAACATATAGTTATCCATGGTAATCTTCAAATATTTAAAAATTTGAATATTTTCACCCTCAATGTGTGTGCTTTGAATATTCTTTTTCAGAACGTGCAATTTATTAACCAAATGAATGTTGATAAAATTTTGCTGGCAACTAGGGTTAGTAGAAACAATGACATTTTCTTTATGAATACAACCATGAACCTATAATATAGAGTTGCCACATGAAAATAAACCCTTGGTGCTTTCTTTATCCTTACTCTTGGCACAAGAACACTTGTCTAAAAACACTTTATCAAACTCTTAATCAGAGAGGGCCAACATCTTATTACAATCAAATGACTTCCACCAGATGGCCACATCACATACTAAATTACAATTTATACAAAATTCCCAATTTGTCCATATTGAATTTTCCAATTGTATAAATTCTTCAAAGCTAGGACCATCATATTTTCCAGTAAAATACATCTTGACTTGAGAAGAAATCTTCAACAAAAATCTAGGGTTTTAAAAACAATTTACCGTGCAAACCACACGACTTTTTCCAGAAAACCCTAAAAATTTGTTGAATTTAAAATGCTAATAACTTCACTTCCCAGAATCCGTTTCGACCATTTTTTTTTTTAAATGGGTATTTTTCCAAGAGAAATTCAAATATCCAATTTTTTGCTGCAAATTCCATGCATAAAGTTTCAGAATTGAGTATGAAGTGTGTCACCCCATTTTTCCCTTGAAAATTTTATAAAAATAACCAATTTTTTCTTCCTTTCTTTGGTCAAAGAAAGAGTTCTAATACAAAATGTTATGTTCCTGAGTAGATATGAAAATATATCATAATATAAACCCTTAATATCAAAGAATAAACCAAACCATTCACCAAATATTCAACACAAGAATGTAGGCAAAACCCTTGAGGTAGGGTAACACCATATATTCATCCTTATGGAAGGATAACACTCCTCAAACAATCCTTACTTCTTACAATAACAATACACTTCACTATGCTCCAATACATTGTTTACACTTCTTTACATAACACTCTCTATCTCCTAGGAACATTCTAGTAGATGGAACCTTCTAGTAAACCTTCTCACCTTTATTGTGTTCACACTATTACGCGGGCCTTATTTACTAGAATTGGCCTCCATACATAATAATACATAACCACATTCCCATTGGGTACCACAATGACAAATACACACGTTACACATAGATTTTTTCTCATGTTGCCAAGTTAAATTCTATTATATTTTTGTTATTTGTTGTTGTTGTGTTTGATTTTGAAGTAGAACAGATGAATGTGAAGACAATATTCCTACATGGGGATATGGAAGAAGAAATATACATGAAGCATCCAAAAGGCTTTGCTGTGAAGGGAAGGATTCGGTATGTAAGTTGAAAAAGTCCTTGTATGGTTTAAAACAATCACCAAGGATGTGGTATCAAAAATTTGATGCTTATATGTTGGGACTTGGCTTCACAAGAAGCAAAGAGGATCACTATGCATATTTTAAATTAATTGGTAATCATTTGATTTATTTGTTCTTGTATGTGGATGATATGTTGTTGATAGGAAACAATAGGGAGATTATCCAGGATGTGAAAACTCAGTTGTCCTCTAAATTTGACATGAAGGATCTTGGTGTTGCAAATTTCATTTTGGGAATGGAAATTAAAGATATCGAAAAAACATAAAACTCTGGTTAAATCAGAGAAAATATGTAGAGACAATATTGCACAGGTTCAATATGTAGGAATGTAAACCGATCAAAGTCCCAATTCCCATAGGTGTAAAGTTATCTGCGGATCAATGTCCCAAGACATAGGAAGAGAAGGAGGACATATCTCATGTTCCATATGCGAGTGTGGTTGGCAATTTGATGTATGAAATAGTCTGTACTAGACCAAAAATTGCACATGTAGTGGGAGTTTTGAACAAGTATATGTAAAAATCAGAGAAGGAGCATTGGACAACAATAAAGAGGGTTTTCAGGTATTTGCGTGACACTGCTAGCTATGGATTATGCTACTAAGGAAGACTAGGATTGGACAAAGTGTTGGAAATACATGGCCTTTTGGATGCAGACTAGGTTGAAGATTTGGATTGTAGGAGATCTACAAGCGGGTATGTGTTTAACCTGTTTGGAGGAGCAATCAATTGGATGAGAAAAAGACAGTCTGTAGTGGCACTTTCAACTACAAAAGTTGAATACATGGCAACCACCCATGCAAAAAGGAAGCAGTATGATTAGAATGGTTGTGTTCAGGTATTGGCTTGGTACAACAAGCTATACAGATAGATTGTGACAGTCAGAGTGCAATTTTTCTGGGGAAGAACCCGACTTATCATTCAAAGACAAATCATGTTGATGTTCAATATCACTTTGTGAGAGACATGGTTGAAGAAAATAAGGTGTTGTTGATGAAAGTGGACACTTTGAAGAATGTTGCAGATTCATTAGAAAAATAAGTGAGCACTGAGAAGTTCTCTTGGTGTAGAGGATATATGGGCATTGCTTCCTTGAATTGTTGACTTTGTAACCCTGTAACCCCTTGTATGCAAAGAATATAACACATATCCAACAAAAATTTTAAGTGAGAATGTGAAGCCCTTTTTTTGTCAGTTAACACTTTCTTTATGACTCTCATCAAACTCTTATTATATGACTCTGCTAATCCATTAGGGTAATAGGCACTAGAATGTCTAAGAACAATATTTCATTTTTGACAAAAATCTATCATTGCAAGTGATTTAAAATTTTGTGCATTGTCAGTTATGATTTTCCTAGGACATCCAAACCTAGCAAGGATATTTTCTTCATGAAATTTGATCACAACTGCATCAGTAACAAACTTGGTAGGAATTGCTTCCACCCATTTTGAAAAATAATTTGTTGCAGTTAAAATCCATTTATGTTGTGCACTAGAAGCAGGATGAATCTCATGAAAAGGAGATTCAACTTTTATTGGCACTAATGGCAAGGAAGGAAGATTTTGTTTTTGTGAAAAAAATTGACATTCTCTACAAGATCTTACCTTGGCATTGACTTCTGAATATAGTTTTTGCCAATGATATCCAACTCTCAAAGTTTTGTATGTTGTAGCTCTCCAGGCATGGTGTCCTCCACATATACCTTTATGAAATTCATCTATGATTCCTTCGGTTTCTTCTTCAATAATGCATTTTAACAAAATTCCCAAAGTGTCTTTCCAATAAAGTTTTTCATCTATTATGCAATACTTGATTGCTTGAAGTTTGAGTGATCTAGCTTTAGCTTGACTAAAATCAGGTGGACATTTAAGAGTTTGTAAGTAAAACAAAATGTCTTTATACCAAGGAGATGAAGAAAACATATATTGGATGTTAATTAAGGGCTGCTACAAATCGGTTTCCTTAAATTCTACTGAAGGTTGTTATGTTATTTCTGTAATTTGATTTATTCCAAGAACTCTACAATTTGATTAAGCCAAAAGCTTTTCTAAACCTTGACCTTTATTCATCTTTTTTGGTTTTATTTAACGGTCATACTCCTGAATGTTTTCTATCCATTTTCCTCTTTTTCCATCAGTATCAGGCTGATTCAATATTTCTTTTACTGTGCTGCTAGGAACATATGCAATTATTATGGAATGAAGAACATAAACTTTGAAAGATTTGAGTGCTTTAAACAATGCATAAGCTTGTTTTTCTATGATTTTATATTTAATCTTAGAGTCTCTTAAACTTTTGCTAAAAAATGCAATTAGTTGTTCCTGATTATGTTCATTTCTTTGTAAAAGGACCGCAACAATTGTGTTATCTAAAGAAAAAGAAAAGATAAGGAATTCTTTTGAGTAATTTGGGATTATTAGCACTTATGCTTCTCCCAAGGCTTTCTTGATTTGGTCAAACGAATATCTGGCCTCTAAAGACCATTTAACTTCATTATCTTTTTTGAGCATGTTTGTTATATCCTTTACCACTTCAACAAAATTAGGGATTAATCTTCTTAGAAAATTAATCTTTCCAAGAAAAGACTGAATCTCTTTCTTATTTCTTGGCAAAATGATGACTTTAATTGCTTAAAAAATTTAAGGGTTGATTTTAACTCCTTCCTTTGAGATAATATGTCCAAGTAATTTACCTTCATGCATAACAAAGTGAGATTTTTTAGGATTAAGTGATAAACCATATCTTTGACATTTAATAAAAGTTTTCCTAAAAGTTTTAAAAAATAGTTGGATCATCTAAATAAATCACAATAAATTTGTCCTTTTCTCCAACAAATTCTATATTCATCTCCCTCTGAAATGTTGATCCTACATTCATTATCCCAAAGGGAATTTTTGTTGATTAAGGTTGGTTGTCATTGATGTCAACCCTTGAAGAAAGCCCTCTGGCAAAAGGTTCGGTAATGGACCCAAGATTGTTCGATGTAAATATGAATCATTATTGTATTGTCATGGTTGATAATAAGTAGAAATGGATGAACTACAAAGTGGTCCCCTTATGGTGAAATCCCTCACGGGAAGACACTTTGCGGATTGAGTTATCCTAGAAGTATGGTTAGAGAAACCATGCTTACTTGTGGAATAATGAGATGAACGCCAACGAATTTGTCAATGAAACTATCCTAGATGGATCTTGTTTGTCATTCCATTTCTGGTGGTATGTGGAACGTCACATAACTCCTCACGGTTTGAGAGTTATGGCCTTACAAAGTTGGAGGACCCTCATATGTCATCTAGAAGCACCAAAAGGTCAAAGTAGTCAAAGTGGTTTAAGAGATTTTAAAAGGTAAATAA
>JASDQU010372021.1:0-15757 GCA_032191745.1 Picea mariana | reverse complement strand
GAATACCTATAGGTGTTTGAGGTAACCAAAGGATATCTAAGCCGAATTTATGAGGAAGGTGAATAAAAGAAGGCCAGAATTCAAGGAAGGATGAATTCTTTTGATGATGTTTTTTTTTTTTTTTTTAGGTCATCTTACTATTTTCACAGTAGCTTTTTTTCTATAATGATTCAGACCATGAAATTGTTATGCTGTCGAGGAAACATATCCAAGTATCTGTGTTAAAAAATTCATCTTGTGGGTCGTTTTATTTTTGGAGTTACACTCCGTGGAAAATAGGGTTTGTGGCAAGTCCTAGAACTAGTCAAAAACAAGTGTTTCGGGTAAAAACATCATAGCTTATTCATAACAGATCCAAATTCAGTAAGACCACATGTGTTGGTTAGATTACAATCTATAGTATTTTGTGTAACAGTTTCAGATCAATTCAAAAAATATTTTGTGTGGGGCACGCTCTACAAGGCCGCTCTTTAGAATAAGCCAAAATTCAGCAAGGTGTGCCATTTTTTCCATAACTCCTTTTATGACAGGTTCCAAGTAGTGAAACTTGGAGGAATTTCATAAAACACACTGAATAAAATTGTGTATCAGTTTTATATATTTAGTCATCACAGGTACAAAGTTATGATTATTTCAAGTTAGGGTTTTTGACTAATCCAAAACTAGTCTTGTGAGACTAAAGAAACATTTGATGAAAATGATAGCCTCTTGTTGCTAAAGTTAAGGAAGGTTTGTAGGTATGTGATCATATACACCAGTTCTATTACAAAGTTACAAATCATATTTGGATGATGAAATTGATGNATGGTTAAGACAAGTAGTTGATGAGTTGGCACATACATGAAGTGTATAGTTGATGATGTTGGTACATATTGATGAGTCATAGTTTATGAGTACTTGAAAGATGATTGGTACATACTTGGTACATGGTTGGTTGCACTTGTTTATGGTAAAAGTTGATTACATATTGTTTGGTACCGGTTAGTGCATGGTTGATGCACTTGTTTATGGTACAGGTTGATTACAGGTTGAGGTACAGGTTGATGCATGGTTCAGGTTTATTGGTACATGTTTATAGCGGTATATATCACTATGATAGTATGAAAATGGTTCCATCATTCTACTTCTACTTTAGGGAGGTTGGACAGGGCAAGGACAGGTGGTTGTAGCCACCTTCCGGTTGTAGCCGGAGAACATAGGGGGTTTTAGCCTCCTTCTAGTTATAGCTAGAGAATTGGGGAGTTAGAGATTCCCTCAGGTTGTAGCTTGAGAAACTAGGGGGTTGTAGCCTCCTTTTGGTTGTAGACAGAGAATTGGGGAGTTGGAGATTCCCTTAGGTTGTAGCATGAGAAACTAGGGGGTTGCAGCTGGAAAACAAAGGAAGTTGGTGCTTCCAATGAATGCAATTATTCAAGACATATAAGATAAAGCATTCCTTGGTTTTCTCCCGATTTGGGTTTCCACGTAAAACACTGGTGTACTGTGTATGTGTGTGATTGTTCATTTCTTATTGCTCATTATTGGATAAAAAATCTACATTGATATAACACTTGGATTATTTGGAGAAAAAAGATTATAATTACGCTATTACTGATTCACCCCCCCTCTTAGTAATCCAATAATTTTTTCATACATAAAGGTTCCCTAAGGTGGAGTGAATGCAGTCAATTCTCTATCTTTTTCATGCACAACAATTTGATTATAACTTGAAAATCCATCAATCATAGATATATGATTAGCTACTACTACTTTTTGAAACACATGGTCCATTTTAGGAAGAGGATAATTGTCCTTTAATGAAGATCTATTAAGGTTTCCAAAGTCAACACAAGTCTTATTTCATCATTCTTTTTTCTAACAGGTACTAAATTGGCAACCTAGGAAGAATGTCTAAGACAAACTATGATTTTTGTATCTAACAACTTTTTAAGTTCTTTTTCAATGACTGGGAAGAGGATAGGATTCATTTGTCTTAATTTTTGTCCGAATTGTTTAGATCCCAATTTGAGTGGAATTATAGTTTGAATAATTCTCGTGTCATAAGTATTTATATCTTCATATGACCATGTAAATACTTCAATAAATTATTTAAACAAATCAACATACATGACATTCTGATCAATAAGCAGAAGTTTTGAGATCTTGATATTCCTTGGTTGTTGTTAAGATATAATGTTACAATCTTCCACCTCTTCAATTTTAGGATGAATAGTAGGTTTAACAACAATATCATCTTTATTAAATAATTTCTCCATAGGCACCAATCCTTTTGGAATTTGATTGTTTCTTAACACCATCATTTTATGGTTAGCAATCATATTTTTCAATTTTGGATCAGAATGACCATTATGACTAATTTTCTCATTCTCTTTGTCATATTCCTCGTCAATATGAGTTGCATAAAATTCATCAATCATTTCCAAAAACTTTTTAATTTGCTGATCATCTTCAAATACTTGCCAATGTTTAACATTGTCAGGAATTGAAGGTCTTTATTTCATGTCCACTTCATATTTAAGGTTTGGAACCTCAGGAGGTCTGAAAGTGATTGCTGCTACTGCTAAAGAATCAACTTGCTGATTTTCATGTCTTGGTATTGCATGGATATTGAAGGTTAAAAATAATTTTCAATTAGATCCCAAGCAAAATTCCTATAGGATCTCATCCTAGGATGTTTAGCTTGATAAACCTTCCTAAATTGTTTAATAGTTAATTATGCATCACCATAAACAATAAGCTTTGTAATTTTTATTTTTCTAGCAGCTTCCAAACCTAACACCAAGGCTTCATATTCACAAACATTATTGGTGGAATCTATTTCAAATTATAATCTAAAAGAAAATTGATTTTTTTTTTCCAGAAGGTGAAATAAGGAGTATACCTGCTCCAACGCCCTCCCAGGAGGAAGCTCCATCAAAATACATTTTCCACTTTCCATCTTGAGGCTCTGTATTGTCACACAGATGAGTATTTACAATTAATGTACAAAATCTTTGTTCATTATTTACATATAAAATTAAACAACCAAAATCTTGATCTTTTGAATAAACATGATAATTATTAGGATGATTAGGGTGAATGACAGTGTAAGCAAGTTTGGTTACTCCAACAAAGACTAGAATTGTAGCATATGCCATGTCCATTTGTAACGAGCCACCTAATTTACTTTCCCAAGATCTAGATAAAAGCACATCTGCCACAACTATATCCATTATAATGCTTTTTATAGGAATTTGGGCTAAATGTACTACAAGGTCTTTGATCATTCCTAAGCACCTAACCTTTATTTAATCAAAGGAGTATAGTTCATGATATGGTTTTGTGATTTGTAAACCTAGCTTCTTCGTGACTATTATAGGCATTAAATTGTGAGAAGCCCTTGAATATAACATACAATTGTGTAAGAGATGTTCATGAACAGTCAAATAAATGTAAAATGGTGACACTGCTTCTCCTCTTTATTCAATATGAGGACCAAACATTACATTGGGCCTTTCTTCTTGTAGATTTAATGTATTAGGATGAGTTGTTGCAATGGAAAAATCAATCATTTTCATTACTTGTTTTTGATCAACATGATTTTTTGCAATTTCGACCGAAGGAATATGAATTCTAATCTTATTTAATTATGTTCGACAACATAGGTATTCCGATAGACGACGAACACATTCAATAACCACTCACAAAACCAGATCAAAGATCAACACACTAATGTTTTGACATGGTAAAACCCTTATGGGAAATATCCACGACCCCAACCAACACGACCACTTGGAGTAGTTTATAAATGAAAAAGAAAAGGATTATAGAGATATTTTACAAGAGAGTTTCTCACAACCGATCATCAGAAAATGACCCTCCATTCTCTTTAAATAGATATCATGGACCGATCGATTGCTAAGCCATATATCAATGGCCATTAAGATCGAGGATAATATGAACCATCATATCACTCTATGTCGAGAACATATCATGACCGTCAGATTTTCTAACTACAAATGCATACTAAAGAAACACACTTTTACCTAATGACTCATTAGACCAAGTAGATATTAACTAACTCCTAAGTGTCTAAATATCCTAACATCCCCCTTTAAGAACAAATTGGGATAGGATTGAAGGATTTACAATAGTGACACAATAAGAGAAGGAAGGAGGCATTAGATCCTATCCCCCCTTGATGACAACTTCCCGAACTCCTAACATAGATCGAAGTTTGGAAAACTTCGCTTCTTTAATAGACTTTGTGAAAATGTCTGCAACTTGATCATGAATGAGATTTCTGACGACGTGCACGTGTAGCTTGATGTGTTTGTTGTGCTGATGTTGAATTGGGTCTTTGGAAATCTTAATGGCACTTTGATTGTCGCACCAAAGGCTGGTTGGATGCTGCTGCTGGAATGCAAACTTTGAAAGGATCTATCGAAGCCACAAGGCTTCTTGACTTGCATTTACCACTACTCGGTACTCTTCTTCTACTGAAGAAAGTGAAATAGCCTGTTGTTTCTTACAAGCCCAAGTGATAGGTCCTAAACCAAGGCTGAAAACATAACCTGCAGTAGACTTCCAATCATCAGGCTCACTGGCCCAATTTGAATCAGTGAAACCAACTAATAAAGGAGCCCCCCCCAAACTGTAATGTATCCTGAATTGAACTGTACCACAGACATACCAAAGTATCCTTTTAGTTGCTTTCCAATGACTTTCATTGGGTGTTTGCATATATCGGGCAACAAGACCAACAACAAAGGAAATATCGGGAGGGTATGAGTCAAGTATAAGAGGCTGCCAACTAACTGTCGATACAAGGTGTCATCAACTTCGGGAGAAGTACAGGCGATAACAAGCTTGACTCTAGACTGGAAGGGAGAAGGGGATGGTTTAAAATCTTCCATGTGAAAGAGATGAAGAAGGTCACAAGCATACTTAGAGTGGGAAAGATAATTCCTTCATTGTTTTGCAAAACTTGGAGGCCAAGGAAATAGTGCAAAAATCCTAAGTCTGCCATTTCGAATTTCTTCATAAGGATGGTTTTCACATGGTTTAAAAGTTTTGAGTCACTACTAGTAAGGAGAAGGCCATCAACATAAAGGACAAGGATTATGAGATGACTTCCTACTTTCTTGATATAGACATTAGGATCAGAATGGCATCTAGAGAATCCAGTGTCAATAAGAAAGTTGTCCATTTTGGCATACCAAGCTTAGAGATTTTCCTTAAGACCATAAAGAGATTTCTTAAGGTGACAAACAAGGGTAGAGTCATTATGGACATAGGCAGGAGGTTGTTCCATGTAGATTTATTCTTGCAAATCCCCATGAAATAAGACAGATTTAACATCCATCTGATGGACCTCCCATTTATGTGAGGTAGCAAGGGCAAGAACAAGGCGGATGGAATTTATTTTGGCTACAGGGGAAAAAGTTTCATTATAGTAAATTCCTTCAACTTGGAAAAATTCTTTGGCAACTAACAAAGCCTTGTGTATTTTAACACTTCCATCTGATGCATAATTAGTTTTTTAGACCCATTTACATCTGACAAGTTTTCTTCCTTTTGGAAGAGGTAAAATATCCCAAGTATCATTTGCCATTAAAGAACGATACTCTTCATTCATTGTTGTATCCTAATATGGATGACTTGAAGCTCTACAAATGTCTCTGGATCATGAGTCTTTGAAACTTGAGCCAAAAGAGAAGAGGCTCGCTGGAACTGTGAACATGTCCGCCGTTGATATAAAGGATCACTAACAAGATCACCAGATCACCAGTTGCTTCTCGTGTTGAACGAACCCATCTAGGAAGCAATGGAGACGGTGCTGGTTCAAGTTCAAAGGACTCATTTGGAGGAAGGTTTTTAGGAACCAAATATCAAGATAGCATAGAAAAACCTCAGAATAAGTACTCAACGCCTTGAAAAAGAGATAATTTCAGATAATAAGCCTCTTCGAGGGGGGAACCTCCTTAAACACCACATAAATTTCCAAATACAAGATGATTCCAAATGAAAAGGTCTCCTTGGTATATATAGAAGACTAGGAGGTACAATTTCAACTAATGGACCCAAGATGACATAAATAAAATAACATTACTAATGTAGTATTCCCTAATTAAGGGGTAATGTGCCACTATTTAGGTCTTAAAAAAGGTGAGCAGGTGGAGGTGGATTTTCATCCTCACTATCATCATCTGAAGAAGAAACCAGAATAGGAATAAAATAAGGCACAAACATCGAAGATGATTCGTAGGCCGAAGAAGGCATAATTGCTGAATTAGGCTCGCAGGCCAAGAGATTTTCATCAAATTTAATATCTCTTCTAATAATAATCTCATTACAATGTGGTTGAAGAAGCCTGTAACCTTTGACATCTTCAAAATAACCAACAAATATACACTTCTCACTTTTAGGCTACAATGCTTTCCTTTTCTCATCAAGAATGTGAGCCCATGCTATACTGCCAAATACACGGAAGTGACTCACATCTGGTTTAATTTTAGTCCAAGCTTCTTCCGGTGTTATATTTTTAAGAGACTTTGGGGGAGTGCGATTTACTATGTAATTTGCACAGTTGATGGATTCCACCCAATACTTTAGAATTAATCCCTTAGATTGGATCATACAATTAACCATTTCTTTTAATGTGCGGTTCTTTCTCTCAACAACACCATTTTGTTGTGGTATATATGGAACATTGTGTTGCATTTAGATGCTCTGTGTAGTGCAGTAACTTTTAAGATTATTGTTCACATGTTCACCTCCATTATTTGTTCTCAATTTGATGTCCAAATTTATTTTCTACAAGGGCCTTGTAGGCCAAAAACTTGTCAAAAAATTCGCTCTTAACTTTTAAGAAGTAAACCCAAGTACGTCTGGAAAAGTAAACAATGAAAGTTAATAAATTGTTATAGCAAGATTTGCCTCACCATTGCTATCTTGCATAGATGACCTTTTTCCATTTCCCTATGCAGACTTATCAACCCTTTTTTGATAAATCTAGAGCCAAAAATATATATTTTTCCACATATACGCTCCCTAACTGCTTTGCAAGATGCATATACACTTGATGCTCCACTACAACTTGCATATATCGGAATTTGTGACAGAAAATACAAAATGAGGTCAGGTTTCCATGTCACGACAAAAGATCTCTGATCTTTGGCCTTCCATATATTGGAAATGTTCCGAATCGACCCTTCAGTTTCATTCTGGAGGATATAAGAGCACAATTTCGAGCTATGGAAAAATAGGAGAAAGCATTCAACTTTGAAAGAAAAGTTACTCTAGAGAAATTACTTCATCTTGAGTCTACATCCCTTTGTCCCTCAAGTATGAACACAATGTTCAGCCCCCAAGCTCTTTCCTTATTGTCGAGAGGACCTCATTACCTCTTTGCTACGAGCTTGCCTTTGGTGGAGGATTGAAGTGGTGGAGACCCAGTTGGAAGGAACTTGGTTTCTTGGTTTCGAACCGTGCTGACACGAAAGTCTGTAATGTTGATACTTCTGTTAATCAATTATTAATAGAAATACTCCTTTCCCGTCCTATCGATATCTTGCGAATATATGATTATTATCCATGGGCATGTTTGTAATGTTTATTAATGGATTGTGCTATCTGATGTGCTAACTCATTTTATATATTGTCACTATATACTTGCATCGCTTGTTTGTTGAGAACTTGTTGTAGGTGTAAAGATTTGGGTCAAAGTGCTTAACGGTGGAATGGAATCAAACGATTGGATCGAGGTAGGCTTCTTCCTCGTATTGCACATTAGTTTATATAACACATGTTGGAATTGAGTTGATTTCTGTAGTCATACCTGTCTGTTGTGGTTTACCCTTGGCCATAGAGAGTTTTTCCCTTGTAACAGAATTGGCGACTCCACTGGGGAAGATCTTCTTTCTAAGGGTTGAAGTATTTTTTCTTCTTACATTGCTCTTTTTCCTTTGTGTTTCTTGTCGTATCACAGTTGGACAGAGTCTGTTCACTTTGGTTCTGAGTTTTTCATCCTTTTACCCTTGCCTAGCCTTGTTTTAAAATATATACGCCCTTTTCTACCCTGACAACCATGTATACACGCTTGCTGTCCCACTGCAAGAAGCGTATATACGCCCTTTTCTCTTGAACAATTGTGTATACCACTTCCCCTTGCTTGCTTTCTTGGTTTAGTGACTGCTGGGTAGGTTTTGAGGATCAATGAGCCTTCTTAGGTCTCTGCAGTGCCTGTTGAGATTATCTGGGATGACAGGAAACCTGTTTGTAGTTGAATTTTTGGGCGGCGTCTTTCTCTTTGTTTTCTATTTTTTATTTGTCCTTGGTAGTTGGGATGTTTGCTTAGCTGCTTGGTATTATGCTTGAGTGATTGCTTTTATACACAGTAGAAGTTATATATCAAGTCGCTTATCAGTCCATGCATTTTCTTTTTAGTACATTGAAAATACAAAAAAAATAGGTATTTTTCATTGGTTGGTATTTTTGTCTTGGAACCTTTATCATTAGCTTAGCACATTTAGCGAAATATTGCATTTTACTTCTGAGTTGCAGAGCTAAAATTGAAGATTGCACTATTTTTATTTAGCATATCATTCACTGAAAAGTTAAAGTTAGGCTTTTCATTATAACTATTTTTACTTTTCATGTAGAGTCATAACACCATGAGTTTCATTTCCATACCTTTTTGAGTAATCACAACCAATAAAATTTACGCTTTAAACTAAAATTGATTAGTAACGATCTTATAGTTTTTAGGGTGCACAAACTAGCCTAGGATTTAGTGCCTTGGAATAGGATTTTGTGAGTAAACTTCTCCAAGGAAATTAAATCAACGTATGTGTCTGAGATAGGGAGTTGAGAAATCCATTGTATAATTGGTAATATCAGGAGGCTCCGCTCACATCGGAGTTAAGCAAGAGGTCGCGCGAAGTTTGTTGAAGTGATAACCCCTGGATACTCACCTAGCGTTAGAGATATTTCTGTGGATTTATTTGTATTTGTGGGTCTTGCTAGTATCCATACCTCTATGAGAGACGGTACTTTCAAGGTTTCAGGCTTTGCTACCCTGCCCATACAGTAATCCAGACTTATGAATGTTCGCCTGTGCATCGGTTATATAGTGGTTGATTAGTTGCTTGACTTAGGTTTCTCATAGGTTACTTGCAGGGGTTATTCTTCTTGTATCCTGGGTCAGATAGGGGTCAGACAACACACAACATTTATGGAAGATTACCTCTCTGGGGGGATCTGACCAACTGGTTGTTAAGCCTATGAGGGCCCTTATAACTGATTTTGTTACCTCCAAACTTTAGCAAGGAGTCTCAGGTCCCTCCTGGATGAGACATACCTTCTTTAGCGAGGGAGGCCACTCAACCACTTTAGCCCGTTTGCATGCATATTGGTCGTTTGAATTTTTGGTATGCTCTTTGATTACTTGTTGGCCTTAGGATATATTTTTATTTTTTGAGAGTCATAAGTCATCATGGAGTCGGACCAGATTCCTCGCAGATCCCGTCAGTTGTTACAATTACCACCGGTTTTCGAGCTATTACCTTCTAAAAGGCGTAGAGGTATCGGGAGTGGTACACACACATCCACTTTTCAGACTAGTGATCCGACAAGGATGAGTATTGAGTCTAGTTTTCATAACATTGGGAGTTCATCAACTCCCAATCCCACTATAGTTAATTGCACTCCTTAGACGCCTGCAACCGCTATAGTTGCAATGCTAGAGGCCTACACCGGTACTATGGATTGACCCATAGTCAATGCTTCGTCTCTTGCCTCTAACCCTTTTGGGGGTTTTGGCCACTTGCTGATTTACAATGTTCATACCATCCCCATGGCTGCTAGTCCATTTTATTATGGTATGCCAAGTTTCACTTCGTAGTTTTCGACTGCCATCCCAGCTACTGGCCATAATGCTAGCCTTGGACCTGGGGACACTACACCTCCTTACACTCCTTTTCCGTTTGGTAGCTCTCATGTTCCCCAAGCGAATCCTAATGTAGGAAGTGCCCCCTCCCTTAAACATGGGTCTAATCCTTCTATGGCTGGATGGAACAACCAAGCCGACAGACAAGTTCCGCCCTATATCCCTATCCCATCGGTGCCAAATTCGATCAATACTTTTGGCATAAGGAATCCACTTCAATCCTCCGAATTCCCACCCAGAGGAGGTCGATATTATGTCTTGGGCACCCCCCAACCTGGATCTAATCCAGTTGGGGGCAATTTTAACAACCCTCAATTTGGAGCTAATCCAACTGGGGGTAATTTTCATAACCCTTATCAGAACATTCCTGCTGGAATGATGCCCAATCCATCTTTCACGAATTCTCCCGGAGGAGGGACTTTTAATTCCATACAAGGTTCTAGTCCTTACTAGAATCCTGGATGGAACGCAACTCCTAATACTCAGTCCTTTGCAGAAGGATGGGGCCAGGTGTCACAACCCCGTATTCCCTTTCTGGCCATGCTTAATCTGCCAGATTTGTCTAAACTAATGAACGACCCGGTGAGTCATGATCCCACATGGCCCCCTATCCCCACCAAGCTTCTGTCAGACATTCCAAAGTTCGAGGGTAAGAATGGCGAGGACCCTGGTGATCACGTCACTACTTTTCACCTCTGGTGCTCATCAAATTCTTTGAATCACGATTCTATTAGATTACGATTGTTTCAACACACTCTTATCGATATTGCGTCATAATGGTATATTGAGCTACCTAGGGGGACATATGGGTCTTTTCAACAGTTAGTGCTAGCCTTTCTTAACCATTTTCAACTACCCATTCATTACGATGCTGGCCTTGAACTTTTGTCAACTTTACGCCAGGGTTCCGACACTCATATTTAAGACCATATCCAGGAATGGCGTAGGTGAAGACAATTAGTTAAGACTCCCATACCCCCGACCTTTCTTTTAGAATGGTTTTTAAAGTCTTTGGATGCTCCTATTTCAAAGGACATTACTACTTCCAGGGTCTTCAGCGAGGAAGAGGCCATTTTTAGAGCCCAACAATTTGATTTGATCTATGCTTAGTTTGGGATGTTATACCACCTTCTTCCAGACGCACCGCGGTCGGCTCATGATCCTAGATAGAGCCCTGGGCCCCATGCTGATGGCATTGTGGGGTCCACCAATGTAAAGTCCGCAGACTCGAAAACGAAGTCTACCGAAGGACCAACTTCATTTGGATCCTCCAAACCCACCCAATCGACGGATGTACATTCCGTGCAATCGTCGAAAAACCCAAATGGTGACCAACAACTAGATGGGAATAAATCGAAAGGTCGAAATAATCGTAGAGGTGGGAAGAATAAACCCAAGGACAAGGATAATAACGGAAAATAGAACGATAATGCTGGAGAGGGAAAGAAAGCAAAGCGTAAGGTTAAGTTTCCTTGTAAACTCTGTACTGATGATCACCTTACACACTTATACACCAAACTTGCAGAGGTTGCAAGGCTTTTAAATCTTTCACCTGCTGTGCTAACGAATCCTTTTCCTCACAACCAACACTTAGCCTCGAGTTCTATGAACGCTGGAAATGTGCCTATTGGGAGTCAAAACTCACCACTTCAAGATGGCGACCGTGTTTGTATCAATATGGTCGACGCAAAAATCGATATAGCCACTCGCTCTCGAGATTACGGCTCTTCAAAAGCTAGTACCAGCCTAGAAGCTCATCCTCCACCCTCAGAGATGAATTTACAATTTGAGAAACCAGAGCCACTGCTTTGTATTCTGAAAGGAGTATTCAAGTGCTCTACCCATAACCCTATTGTTAGAGCCACTCGAAACTACTCTATTGTTGAGGATCTGGGCCAAACACCTTGTGCGATGTCTACTTTGGAGGTACTCCAGACGTGTCCATCATAGAGGAATGCCTTACTCTTTGCCTTAGTTGCTCTAGAATCTAGTGGCTCGAATATCATCAAGTTTGATTTCACGGACGTGAAGCCTCACTTACCTTGTCATGTGGCTTTCCAAATCCACGTGGAGTATTCTAAATATACCATCAAACGAGCAGTCGTTGATGAAGGTGCTGCCACTTGCGTGATGTCCTTAGTTTGTTGGAAATCTATCGGTTCTCCAACCCTTTCAAAGTCGTTGACCATGTTGACCACATTCGATGTTCATTCCTTCCGCCCTCATGGTATTCTCCCCGCCTTTTCGGTCAAGTTAGGTGGGAAGACGGTAGAGGTGGAAGTAGAGGTAGTTGATGCACCTCTCGATTATAACCTGTTACTAGGTCACAATTGGACTTATGCTATGGTCTCCGTCGTATCGTCCATTTTCTGCATGCTTCGTTTTCCTCATTAGGGGGATATTGTGATGATCGACCAATTACCCTTTGTGTACTCTAGCCCGAACACATCTGTTGGACCGTCGATCCCCATGGTCGACAATTCTCAGCCGAAAACTGAGAATATTGGTGTCGGAATGTATTCTTCCCTCATGGGTACTTTCAACTTCTCGGCACCAACGCACCACATTTACGCCATGTCCAGTACGCCCACTTTAGTAAAGAAGTCCATCCCTTTCCGCACTTCTTATTCTAGTGACCCTTGGACCCTACCTTCTCCGATTTCATCGATTGAAGGTTAGTCACATGATGGCATGGCTATGCCACTATCAACATCAAAGATTGCATATCAAGCTATCCTTGACTCTTCTTCTGATCCCGATCTTGTTCCCTTGCAGACGGTCGAGGAGGATCCATGTCTTAATCCCGTGTGGGCCACTTCGTTATCTTGTTCACATGATTTCTTGGATGAGACTTTGCTTTCGCACAAAGCCATCCTTGAAGCCATGAATGTTTTCGAGAGACCTTGGGACGATATGCATCATCGATCTTATTTTCTCCCAAGTCGTGAAAGAATTGAGTGAGATAATTTTAGATCTACCCTGAGTGAGATAGTCGGTCACGCCGTAGTTCCACTTGATACACATGGCATTTATGCCGAAGGGAATATGGAGAGTATTTCTCCTACTATCCAGATCGATATCTCTTGTACCCTTGGCAAGATCAAAAATGTAAGTATAGGTGCAGATTGTTTGCTGGAAGAGATTCTGATCTACACCAACCTCTTCAAATAATTTCAAGACGTATTCGCTTGGTCATATGAAGAGATGCCAGGGATCGACCCCCGTATTGTCGAACATGAGATTAGGAATTACCCGGATGCTAAACCCGTTCGACAACGTCTTAGAGCTATTAATCTTAGGAAGGCCCCCACTATTAAGGGAGAGTTAGAGAAGATACTTAATGTCGACTTTATCTACCCAGTTCCCTTGACCGAATGGGTATCCAACCTTGTTCACATGAATAAAAAGCAAGGAACCATCCATGTGTGTATCGACTTTCACGACCTGAACAAGGCCTGTCCTAAAGTTAACTTCCCCATGCCTTTCATTGATCAGATTCTCGATGAGTGTGCGAGAAGTGAAATATTTTCTTTTATGGATGGATTTTCAGGCTATAACCAAATCCAGGTCAAACCCAAATACCAACATAAGATGACATTCATATGTCCTTGGGGCACGTTTGCATACCAGAAAATGCCTTTCAGCCTAAAAAACGTCGGAGCGACCTTCCAACGAGCCATGACTTTCACGTTTCATGATCTCAAACACATATTTGAATCTTACCTCGATGATCTTGCTGCTCACTCTCACAAGAGTGTGGATCATGCTACACACCTTCGACTAGTTTTTGAAATATGCCGCTACTATAGAATCTGACTCAATCCTCATAAATGCATATTTTGCGTTAGATCTGGCCGTCTCTTAGGATTATTAGTCTCCGAGACAAGGATCATGGTAGATCCACTTAAGGTTGAGGCAATTCTTCAGTTGCCTCCCCTGCGCACGATTAGACAACTTCAAGGTTTACAGGGGAAAGGTAACTTTTTGCGTCGGTTTATTGTGAATTATGTTAATATCACTAAGGGTTTCATGTGCCTATTGAAGAAAGACACCCCATTTATCTGGGATGAGCGAGCCCAAAAATCTTTTGACGCTTTAAAGAAAGCCTTGGTATCGGTCCCTTTGCTGAAATCTCTTGATTACAGTAGAGATTACTTGTTGTATATCGTCGCGTCTGAAGAGACCATTGCTATGGTTCTAGTTCAGGAGGATGATGAGCTCCACGAGCACGTCATCTACTATCTCAGTCGAAATTTAGTCAGTCCTGAACGTAATTACTCGCACGTTGAAAATCTAGCTTTGGCTGCCATCCACACAATCCAACGTTTACGACATTATATATTGCTTTTCAAAACTACTGTGGTTTCCGATGTTAATCCATTTCAATACGTCCTCAGTAGATGTATCATAGGTGGAAAATATAATAAATGGATTGTCATCTTACAAGAATTTGATCTCAACTTTTCTTCGACCAAGTGCAAAAAATCACTAGTTTTTGCAGAGTTAATATCCGATTTCCCATGATTAGATGAAGATGTTATTCATGTCGATTCATTCGCAGATGAACACATTTTTCTCATCTCATCGTCCGACCCCTGGTATAGAGATATTGTTTTATATCTTCAAACCTTGAAGTTCGCTCAACATCTCTCGCGATATGATCGACGACGTGTTAGATACCAAGCCAAAAAGTATACAATCGTCGGTGACACGTTGTATCGTCGAGGAATAGATAGTATCTTACATCGTTGCTTAACTCACGAGGAAGCCAAGTTAGTCCTTAATGATTTCCACAAAGGGGCTTATGGTGGTCGTCTATCCGATCTTACGTCAACCCAAAAAATCTTGCGAGTCGGTTACTTCTGGTCCACTATATTAAAGATTGTTTTAAGGTGGTTAAGAAGTGTCACCCCTGCCAGGTGTTCACTCGAAAAATGCACTCACAACCAACCTCTCTTCACCCAATCATTACCGTCGGTCCCTTCACTAAGTGGGGAGTATATTTCGTTGATTGCAACCCAACTTCGGCTGGGGGGAATCAACACATTATTGTGGCTATCGACTACTTCACCAAGTGGGTTGAAGCCATTCCTACCATGAAATCCGATGGGAAGACTGCAACCTTTTTTGTATTCAACCAAATTATCGCCCGGTTCGGTATCCTGAGTGAGATTGTCATTGATCATGGCAGTCATTTTCAAAATGAAATGATGATAGAACTAGCATCTAAACTGGGGTTTAAACATGATCACTCGTCTCCTTATTACCCCCAGGAAAATTGTCAGGTAGAGGCCGTCAATAAGTCTCTCAAGACCATTTTGCAAAAAACTGTCAGTCGGAGCAATTCCAACTGGCACATCATGTTATATCCCGCACTTTGGGCATACCGAACCTTGATAAAGATTGCCATCAGTTTTTCTCCTTTTCAGTTAGTACATAGTGTGGAGTCGATACTTCCCATTGAATGCAAAATCCCTTCTCTCAAATTGGCAGTTGAGCTCCTACCTGACACTTCAGATTAAGAGCGACAACTTGTACACCTAGAAAGTCTTCACGAGCAGCATCGGGATGCGTTTACGGCTATCGAGGAAAACAAGAAACATGTCAAGGTTCAGTACGATAAGTCTATCTATCTCTGGTTGTATGTTGAGGGTTGTTAGGACCACGCTATGCACCTTTTTGCCTATACCTTTTGTCATTATTATACCCTTCATCACTAGTATTTAGACTCACATTATCACCTCACCTGATCATTCCAAGGTATACAATGTCCTTTCTCATTATTATATGCTTAATCTGTTTTGCATAACACTTTACATTACTTTTGGT
>JASDQU010372020.1:117983-128757 GCA_032191745.1 Picea mariana | reverse complement strand
ATATTATCAAGGAAAAAACAAGCTACATGAAATTTCATTTGAACAAAAATTTACAAGTTAAATGAGTATATGTAAATAAATAAGCATACTATCCTTGCAAGTTCAAAATCTTAGCTATGTAGATCGAGAATTGGATTTGTTCAACCGGTGGTTGACGGAAAAAATAAACAACTCAAACAAAAGCCACGAACACTATCGTGACTATATAAAATGTGTCGAAAAGTCTCTTAAAGTCATGTATATATAGATCGATTATCGTCGATATAGTGACAAAAATGCATGAGTTGACCCGCAAAAAGTCAACTAGCCATTGCAAGCCACATGTTTTAGTAGGTGTTCTGAGATAGGCAATAGTCATCACTATAGGGACAAACTTTCATGGCAATAGCGACGATAATCGCGCCTAATTTAATAAAAAAATGGAAACATGGAAAAGTTTCATGGAAAAATCCGCCCATATGTAGTAGTGTCCCCTTATCCACTAACTCAAGTCACCGTGAACCATTCCACATGTGATCTCTCAATAGATTTGTTTACCAAGTTACCTCTAGGCATATGTATATCATAGCTCACTCCTGGAGATTCATGGTTTCAATGCAACAACTATTTCCCTTCAATCCTTAGCCTCCATTAAATTCTTTCCTAAAATAAACTTTTTTCTATAAGCATGGAATTGTTAATAGGCATGAAATGTTAATGCCATTAAATTATTTCCTAAGATGAACTTTTTTCTCTGAGCATGGAATTGTTAATAGGCATGAAATGTTAATGCCAATATACGTTCAGGGTAATTTTAAACACTTGATTTCAACTACTTGGACCACTGCTTAACTTTTCATCAAGTATAGATGCAATATTAAAGTGTCAATGCAGGAACTCATTTTGATAATTTCTTATTTGTGCTATATGGTAGTTTCAATCTCTAGGATTTGAATTTTGAAAGGGTTGTGTTCCAAAGTCAACCTGCATTCCTACCGAGATGGTGGTAGTTTCAATCTATAAGATTTGAATTTTGAATGGGTTGTGTTCCAAAGTCAACCTACATTCCTATAGAAATGGTGGATAGTGCAACAAAATGTATTTAGTTCAAAGTGGCTGAACCCATATTTTAGAAATATGAATGAAACCAAACTCCCTGGGTCAAGAGGAGCTAGAAAACTAAAATATTATGATGAACCATATCTAAAGAATGCTCATGACCATCAAAAATTTAAATTCACATTTAATTGATCCCAATAGGAAAAGTAATTATCACCATAATCACTTTCCAATTAATTTGACCACTAGAAGAAGTATTTGACACTTGTAGCAAAGTGCCCCCATGTATGTTCCATCAAGTTTCAAAGTAGATGCCTAGAGAAAAGGACTACGGGAGACTACTAACTAGCATACTTTGTTATAGATATTTACTTTGAGAACTGGTGATTTTGCAAGAATTCAAATGGATAATTTGAATAACACTTGGTCATTTCCATTGGCCCAAAGACAACATCAATTATCAAGAAAAGGCCAAGTAAAGCAACAACTCCAAACCGTCCTCTTCCTTGGTATTAAAAGGTTTACTAATTCTAGAGCCAAAATTTTGTTGAGAATGTATTATATTATTTGCATGGTTATATCTACCCTCATTGTAATCTAATCTTGGTTATGAGATTATAATTGTAATCTAATTTAGGTTAATAGATTAGGGATTTGGATGTTGCGAAATACCTAAAATATTGTATCATGTATAGTCAAGTTAATACAATGAAGAAGTTAGAGATGTGTCTTTAAGGTTTGTTGGTTTCCCAATTAAGGGTTTCCAAGGTAAATATATGTGTATTATGTGTATGTCATTGTTGTTAAATTTCTATTTTGCTTAAGAATCTATATGAAATGTTTCGGTTCAAAGGTTTAAAACTTATAAATTTATTCTTGCAAATATTTAATTTTCTATGTTCTTCCAGCAACTTCAAGCATTATCATTATTACATTTTCCTTTATGCCCGATTACACCTTGAATACCAGGCTTCAAACATACTACGGATTGTGCCAAATACAAATCATTCAATGTAGGGATTTTCATGTTCTTTCATTTAATTTTCATGTAAATTGATGTTATGATTTCCTTCTATAAATATAGAAATAGAATTGCAACATCAAATTCTTATATAAAAAAAATCATTGTAAGAGTGTAAGAAGAGATGTGTCATAATGGAATTCATTAATCAAATTTATGGTAAATTTGTGTCATAATGGAATTCATTAATCAAATTTATGGTAAATTTTCTATTTTTTTTAATAGATTCATGTTTATGATTTGCATTCTTCTTTACATCACAACCTTTTGATTCCATTTATGAGATCATAATCTCATAGGGGATGTTTCTACACTAATCATCATTTCCTCAATTTATAATTTCAAGGATCAATCTAATGGGAAAGATCAAGGATACCCCTTAAACAACTTTAGGAGAAATGTGTATTATGCATAGTGTTAATGTATCAAATCAAGAGTGAACCTCCATTAATCCAATTGAAAGCAATGGTTAGCCACTATTTGCATGACAAATAAATTCAATAGCCACTATTTGCACGACAAATAAATTCAAAGTAAAAAAAAAGCAAACTTCAAACTGATTTTAAACCTCCATTAATCCAATTGAAAGCAACGGTTAGCCACTATTTGCATGACAAATAAATTTAAAGTTAAAAAAAGTGCAAACTTCAAACTGATATAGCTAACTAATTAGGAAAAGAATTTAAAGAGAACTATTTACAGATTAAAAGTAAAAAATAAACATAAACCAAAAAAAAACATATATACAAGATAATGGCTTTAAACACCAAGTAACTAAAGTATAAGGAAAATATTTACGTGGGACTAAGAAATTATTCAAGACCATAAAACTAAAAAAACTTGCTAATCTAGTCTTACTTTAACCTACAACAACTCATTTGAATTCATGTAAAATCATACAGCGAGTGTAGCCATCGAAGGAACTTAATACCTAAAATTAGTTATATAGGTATACAAAACTAACATGCTGTGGAATACATCATCGAGTGAATTTTCCCATATAAAATTCATCCACAACCAAAAGTATCACATGCTTACAGTTTTGTGGAAACCATTAAGTGATGACTCCATCCAACATTCAATGTTGTCCTAAAAATTATTATGATAATTTTTTTAGGGATGGAATCTAAAAGAAAAATTCTTACCGGAATGTATCGTATTCTTAGTTTCTTTGTCATGCAATTTATTACAATTAACTTTGTGATGAAAAAATCAAGCATGTAAAGTGGCTTCAAATCTGGGCTTGTCTCTTTCTAAGGTTTTCTTTGCTCATAAATTATATAGAAATCACCATCAAAGAGTGTAGATTGCCTACCTTTTGAAGGAAGGCCATGAAATAGGTATTCAACAATCTAAAAATCAACTTCATCACTGAGTGCAATGGAATTTTTTGAATCATTCCCCGAAAGGAAACATTATGATAAGGAATAGAATCACTTTGCTTCATCTTTTCTCTTTTTGTTATGGGATATCAAGTTGTAGATTGAATGGTACTCAATAATTAATAGGTTTTATTATTATATATATGAATATATTTATTTGTCATACAAGTAATTGGCAAAAATGTATCATCATAATTTTTGGAGTTCTGACCTACAACACTCTCTTTTCCAAAAATATCATGATAAGTGTTTATATAATAGTTTTTTTTTTTTTTTTCAATAGAAAATTTGCTCAATTATATTAGAAATATAACGTGTTTACATTTTGCATTACTATATCTAGGATCAGTATTGTGAGTACTCTGACTAGATAGTTCAAAAAAGTACTAGGACTAAACTTCCATATAATAAGAGACTGAGATCGTAACACAGAGATCACCCAGATCTTTTTACAAAAAGATTATATCTGGAAAAAAAAAATTGCTAAAACTGGCACTGAAATACAAAGAAATAGCCCCATAATCTGTAAATCTAGTGAAGTCTAAAATGTCTCATGGGTCCTTCAGTGCCATTAGACTAGAGATAATAAGTAATTATGCATTCTCGTTCTCCTAGTCCCTGTTTTGAAAGAAGATCTGCTTCCATATTGTAATTTCTAAAAATATGTTCAAAGTTGACTGACTGAAAAAGTTTGATTAAGTCCTTGATTCTGGATTTCCATCCCTCGATTGCACAAACCTGGAGCCTTCCTCTGTTGGACAACCAATCAATTACAACTTTAGAGTCACCCAAAACTTGAAGAAGATGTAGAGATAGATGATCTGCCAACATGAGAGTGGCCCAAGCACCCATAAGCTCTGCTCTTGTGTTTCTGCCTCTACCACAGTTATAAACCCATATTATGACTATTAAATCTGTTTTTTTTATTACTCCTCCAGCTCTGCATGAAATTCCATCAAGTTTTTTCGCCCCATCAAACCATGCTAAAGTTGTATTACTTAGTTGAGGGATCAGAATATCTCTCGGGGGTCTATCCTTAAGAGGAGCTAAGACTCTATTATGATGTGTCAAAGTCTTATAAATCACTGCCTAGAGAGATGGTGTGGTTTCCTCAAAAATAGCCTTTTTCTGCTCTAACCATATAAACCAACAGATATGAGCATCTATCGAAGAAGGAATTGTCTTATCCTCGAATCAATTCTTAAATAAATCTGACAAGGTGTTACCTATATAGCTATTTTTTAAACCATGTCCAATGATCACTTTCTCCCAAACCGACTTGGTAAAGGGGCACTGCAGAAAAAGATGATATATGTTTTCAGAATCTTGATTACAAAGGTAGCATCGACCTAGACCTTCCCATCCTCTTGTTTGAAGAGTATCCCAAGTGAGGATTTTTCCTTCCACTGCCAACCAAATAAACAGCTTGATTTTTAGTTGAATGTTCCATTTCCATATAGACTGTCTCTAGCCACCCAGTGTCCTCAGGTTCTTGGTTGAAATTAAGGCCCAATAGATGTTTTTTACTGTAGGATATCTGGAGTTATCACCACCTATTCACATCAAATGGTCTTCTATATCCTGTAAGAATGCTCTAGAGTCAATAAGAGCTTGTTTGAATTGGTCCCATTCTATGGCAATGTCATGAGAAAAACCCAAATCACTACTGTTAATCCAATAAGAGGATAAGAGTTGATTGTCGTAATGCCTCCTGGCATGTGCAAGAGTGAAAATATTTCGAAGATTAAGTGCTGACAAAAGATTAATTGAGAGAAAAGATTTTTCTCCCATCCCTAGAATCCTATCTTTCCCAAGAGTGATGAGTTGGCTCGATCCCGAATTCCAACTTAACCAGTGGGTGATTAAGTGAACAGATTTCAATAGACCACCCGAGATTCTTGACGACGTCTTTTAATAGAACGTTTGGGATCTTAACCAATTTTTAACTGTCGTGTGAGGGAGATACTTATCCATTATAATAGTTTATATTATACAACCATTCCCTCATCAATCTCATTTAATTCAAAATTAGTTAAAAACATGCTCTTGACAAGCATCCTTAACCATCCATCTCATTTATTTCCAAATCCTGAAAGGGCACAATTATACTTTAATTCAACATCTTTTAAGAAAAAATTTACATCTAATTTAAATGGTATAATATTTTATATATAAATAAATATTATAAATATTATAATTTTAAAAAATTATTAATATATTCATAAAATGAATTTTAAAATTAAAAAGAAAATTATTAATAAACTTAATGTGAACTTAAAAAACCCCGGATGGGGTGACACGTAGAGAAAGGGAGCCACGCGGGAGTCAGCCGGGACGTCCCATTAATACATCTACCGTCCAGCGTCCCCTCACTATTCAATCCTACCATGAATCCTCGCGATCGCATTAACCCGACGAGGCCGCTCGCTCGTGGGAGCTGTACCAGGTGGGCTAGGACCATTAAAGTGGCCATTATAGCCATGGAGGCTCGACTCTTGTTCATTTTCATAGCTTGGATTGTTGGAGGGGAGAACCATCAGCTTTGGGCAGTTCTCGCTCTAGCAGAACAGCAAAATTACTGTCGCCTCTCTGAGAACTCGCAAGTGCAGGTGCCATATCATAGAATTCCTCGCGTGATAGGAAGCNAGCGACCTCTCGGGGGAGCAATTGGAAATTTCATCAGCCCTCCATCATGCCAAGACTGCGAGGGACTCCACGAAGGGGAGCGGCATGGTACGCCGCGAAATCTAGGAGGAAGCGAAAACAAAATTTCGAGGCAGCTCTCGCCATGGCCACCCGACAGAGGAAAGCGAGACCACGAACGCCACCCATGGCGTATGTGGTCGAAGAGATTCCTGAGGGAGGCATACCAGAGAGTCTTCCGGAACACCTGCTGTTCACTGCACCCGAAAATTGGCACCCGCCTTCGGACTTCGGTCAGGGAAGCTGGCCCTCATCCGCTGGCGATAAAGTAGCACCCCAAGCCGACAGCACCGAAGCGCCTTACTCCCTATTCTATATAGAAGAGGAGAGACCCTTTGACTCGTTCAAGAAGGCCACGAAGGACAAGCCACCAGAGCACGACAAGGAGTCCAGGGAAGGAAACAGTCAGGAGCAACCACCCTCAATCAACTGGGATTGCCTCAGCCTTATCTTTGAGATCAGAAGCATGTTGGAGGACCAGACCTTCCGGCTGACGAGGATTGAATAGCAACTGGATATGTACTTCGCAGCCCACTCCAGGACACATCCGAGGCACCAATGTCCAACTTGTGCGCGTGCGTACGCCTTCCCAGCTGGATGGAAGCAGACAGAGGACCAGCATAAGGGTGCAGGATAGCAGGTCATTGGAAGTCCAGACTTGGTTTTGTTTTCCTATCTTGTTATTAGCTTGGCTTTGAGCCTTCTAGTTTACAGTCTTTTTAGATAAAACTTATGATACTTAGTCGCATTTTCAAAACTGCCCGTCCTGGTTTCCTCCGGGCGGGACGTGGCAGGGAAAAACTCAGTTATTTTAAGACTAGGATGACATTTGGCATGGGAGGTGTCGCTGTCCCGGTTTCCTATTTAGGCGGGACAACTGGCATCCCAAGAAGCTCCTTTTTGTACATTTTTGTTAAAGTAATATAACAGGTCCTACCCCCTTTTTATTCACAAAAAAAATGTGAACTTAAAAAAATAATGCATGTGTATGAGATGTTGAAATTTTGTAAAATAAAAATTGATTCAAATTAAAATCAAATGAGAATTTTTTTTCAAATATGAATTTGTAGGATTATTGCATGGAAAATAGTCTGTGTATGGGATTTAGTATTGGGAAGATGTTGAAGTATCAGTGTTATGTTATATTAGATAAATAATAATAATAATAACAATAATAAAAATAAAGTCAAATCAATTTTAAAAAAACAAACACTCTATAAAACTTATCACTTTTCAGATGTATTATACACATCAACTCGAATAATAATTAATGTTTAATGTTTTATATATTTATTATTAAAAATAACTTCGTGAGTTCATTTTAGTGGACACTTGTTGTGAAGTACAATTAGGTCACCAATTCAAGTCTTTATTGGATTACCATCTTCTTTAGATATGGATTCCATTACACATAATAAAATCTATTATTTAAATTTATATATATATATATATATATATATATATATATATATATATGTATGGGGTATTAGGAAACATAAATATAACCTTCATATTTTTTTAAGAAAAAAATTATAATTTTATTTATAAAAACACAATTATAATATATTAAATGTTTCTTTATGAATAAAGTTCTTAAAACCTATGAGATTTTTATATAGTTCATATTCTATTTTAATATGTTTTTATTTCCTGAGTTCAAAAGAAAATTTTCTTTCATCAACTCGAAACCTAGAAATGAAGTACTCTTTCACCATATGTATCCAAAATTATACAAGAAATTATAAAAAAAAACCATAAATATATTTAAAGACAAAATTAATGAGATAACATTTAAAGAAAAGCAATATTTAGAAATACTGTAATTTTTTTTATTTCTTTGTTGTCACACCAAATATTAAAAACCTCTTCAAAAACATAAATACAACTAGCATACTCCTTAAGTGGGAAAATGGGAATGCTGAAGTAATTTGAGGGAGGTTTCATATTAATGTTGTTAATTGAGATTATAAAAGCTTTGAGGGAGGTTTCATATTAATGTTGTTAATTGAGATTATACAAATATTGTAATTAAAATGAATCTATTTGAAATTGAGTGTTTGGCTCATGCCCTTAGTTGGTTCACTATTTGGATGATGTTTAGCTCATGCCCCTAAAGTGTCTAAACTTGTATAAGGGAAACATAGAAACATGAAATTGTTCACCATTCGGGTTCACCACTCAGTTCATCGAGTAGAGAAACAATGTTTGACATTGCAACCTGTTATCGCACAGTTTGTAGCTATGTCAAAAGGCTAGAAGATAGAGGCAAAACTGGCATAACAGGAACCTACCCGACCCAATGTCACCACAATGGGGAGGTTCTTTCTATTCAGGGAGGTTAGGCCCAAGGGAGGTGTCCCTGGTGACCTAGAGTTTTGAAGAGGCTAAGGTATAAAGGTCAAAGTGAAATTTCCTCTTCACAGGTCACCACCAAGAGTAGATAGTCTGGCTAAACAGCCAATAATGAAATGTAGGCCCAAATGAGAACACCTGCCCGAAACAAAGAAACAGAAGACTAATACATGCAGGCTATGATTTCAAAGGGTTAGTACTTCATATAACTATCTGATATTAATACATAAGCAATAGATATTGACGAGATCAATTTTTATAAATACAACAATGAAATAATATCAATTCATCAATATATACCAAGATGATATAGAAATCAATGTGTCAAATCAATCCTTTATTCAATAAATGCTCTTAAACCATCATCTAATTTCATGTGAAGAAAACTTGCTGCGTCAAGATGGAATAACCAAGGATGACGTCAGCCTTATTAGGGTTAGTAGTTAGTTAGGGTTTCAATTTGTAAGAGTTTGAAAGTTTCTTGGACCACTATCACTTCAACATTGGAGACCTAAGATCAGTGCCTAAGGGTAAATAGAGTCAAATTAAAAGAGGATGCAAAGGTTGAAGGGAAAAGTCTAAGGACTGGAGGGAAGGGTTCTGAAGTGCTGCAATGGCAAGACCCCAGAAACAAAACCCTAGGGGAAAGAGGCTCACTCCGGTGTTGCTTAAGCAAGGCCTCGTGCTCTTTATTCTTTCCTTAGGTTTAACTTGCCAAAATGGCTAGCATAAAAGATAAATCAAGATACGAGAGTGTGGTGAGGGAGAGTGTTGCAAAGGCAAGGCCCTATCACCAAACCCTAGAAGCAGGACAACCTTAGGTGTAGATAACCTAGGCCTGGGACGTCTCCTCCTTCTTGACTTTTAAAGGGACGACTAACACAGGGGAAGAAGAAATAAGAGTGTAGCAATGGCTAGGCTCTTCCTTCCTTCTTCAATGGCTGAAAATTTCTCTTTTAGGGGACATGAGACAATGACCTACTTGTGTGTTTTTCCCCTAGGGTTTTAAAATCGGAAAAATTTATAATAAATGCAAGAATATAAGACTACAACCATTCAATTAAGAAATTTTGCAGAAAAAGCACTTACATATCATGATGAAATAGCATTGCAAACCCTAGTTGTAAACCTTCCTTCAAGAGAAATGCCACAAATGCCAAGAAATGCCCTCCTTCAACAAGTGTGTCTCACTCAAAGAGAAGAAATACCCAATTAGGGCGCAAAAATCAGATCTCACTAATGAGTGAGTGTTGTGTTATGTCAAAATGAGGATAAAACTCCTCAATATATACTATATCAATGACCTTTAATTAAATTTGGGTCATAAAAATTAGCCAACAAGGCTTCAAACCAAAATCATATTGTTTTTACATTAAAACATCAAATTAAAACCCTAATTGAGTTGTAATAAAGGTAAAAACCCCTTCAAGGGAAGTGCTAGCCCCTTTTAGGGCAAATGAGACATCTAGGAGAAAAACGTTAGCCCCCCAGGGGATTCTCCAACATGCCACACATGCCACTATTGCCCAGTCTACCTCCAAGAATGACCATGAAGTTGGATGACATCATGGTAAGGATGGGGGTGCTCTGAGCCTTCCAAGGCCAACATTCCACTAAAAAGGGGCCATTCCCCCTAGGTCAGGCTCTGCCAAAGTGCCTCTAATGAAACGTCCTCTTCTTCTCCAGTGCAAAACCTCGGTCAAACACTGTCCCGTCTCTGCCCCTTTGAGGGGGTCTCAGCAACCATCTGATGGGATTTTCAGTCCCATGGAGGGCCGAACTAATCATCTCCCCATGTGTATCGGTTCAAATGGTACCTGTCTGTCGGGCATAGTCCTACACATCAAACACTACGCCCTCCACGGGCTCATTAGTCACAGGGATCATAGCAATTTTAATCACATTTCATCATTAATATTATCAAAGATATGCATAAAAACCCTGATATATCATTCAATAGCTCAAAGACTTTACAAAAACCTACAATACAAGGTCGAGAAGAAGGACAAGTACCCTATTGGGCTAGTATCCATAAGGAAAGGAAAGTTCCCAAGGGGTTTCATCCAAGCCATGTAAACAAGATGAAGTGGTTTAAGGGATGTACAGACACATGGGTAGAGCGAGAGCCAGGGATGCATGATATTACCTGTGGGTGCCTCTATAGAAGGCGAGTTGTACCTGTCATGGATGCAATTTTTTCCAAGCCATTCCTTTCCTTTATTCTTTTCTTTATTTTCTTTTTCTTCTTCTTTTTCTTTTTATTCAAGGGCTAACCAGA
>JASDQU010372020.1:78230-113470 GCA_032191745.1 Picea mariana | reverse complement strand
CTGGGACGTCTCCTCCTTCTTGAATTTTAAAGGGATAGCTATCACAAGGGAAGAAGCAATAAGAGTGTAGCAATGGCTAGGCTCTTCCTTCCTTCTTCAATGGCTGAAAATTTCTCTTTTAGGGGACATGAGACAACGATCTACTTGTGTGTTTGTCCCCTAGGGTTTTAAAATCGGCAAAATTTATAATAAATGCAAGAATATAAGACTACAACCATTCAATTAAAAAAATTTGCAGAAAAAACACTTACATATCATGATGAAACAGCATTGCAAACCCTAGTTGTAAACCTTCCTTCAAGAGAAATGCCAAAAATGCCAAGAAATGCCCTCCTTCAACAAGTGTGCCTCACTCAAAGAGAAGAAATACCCAAGTAGGGCACAAAAATTAGATCTCACTAATGAGTGAGTGTTGTGTTATGTCAAAATGAGGACACAACTCCTCAATATATACTATATCAATGACCTTTAATTAAATTTAGGTCATAAAAATTAGCCAACAAGGCTTCAAACCAAAATCATATTGTTTTTACATTAAAACGTCAAATTAAAACCCTAACTGGGCTGTAATAAAGGTAAAAACCCCTTCAAGGGAGGTTCTAGCCCCTTTTAGGGCAAATGAGACATCCAGGAGCAAAACGATAGCCCCCCAGGGGCTTCTCCAACGTGCCACACATGCCACTACTGCCTAGTATACCTCCAAGAATGACCATGAAGATGGATGACATCATGGTAAGGATGGGGGCGCTCTGAGACTTCCAAAGTGAACGTTCCACTGAAAAGGGGTCATCCCCCCTTGGTCGGGCTCTGCCAAAGTGCCTCTGGTGAAACGTCCTCTTCTTCACCGGTGCAAAACCTCGATCAAACACTGTCCTGTCTCTGCCCCTCTGACGGGGTCTCGGCAACCATATGATGGGATCTTCATCCCCATGGAGGTCAAAACTAATCATCTCCCCATGTGTACCGGTCCAAATGGTACATGTCCATCGAGCATGGTCCTGCACAACAAAAACTACACCCTCCATGGGCTCATTAGTGACAAGGATCATAGCAATGTTAATCACATTTCATCATTAATATTATCAAACATATGCATAAAAACCCTGATATATCATTCAATAGCTCAAAGACTTTACAAAAACCTACAATACAAGGTTGAGAAGAAGGACAAGTACCCTATTGGGCTAGTATCCATAAGGAAAGGAAAGTTCCCAAGGGCTGTCATCCAAGCCATGTAAATGAGGTGAAGTGGTTTAATGGATGTCCAGACATACGAGTAGAGTGAGAGCCAAGGATGCATGATATTACCTGTGGGTGCCTTTGTAGAAGGCGAGTTGTACCTGTCATGGATGCATTTTTTTCCAAGCCCTTCCTTTCCTTTATTCTTTTCTTTATTTTCTTTTTCTTCTTCTTTTTCTTTTTATTCAAGAGCTAACTAGAGGACACTGCCTTGGTGTGGTGACTAGAGCTAACAGTGTTACCCACAAGTACTTTCACAGATATGATAAGGATGGCTCGTGATGAGACCCCCTTTCCCTTGGTCATGCAACCAAAGGTCACTGCCCTGGCGTGGTAACTAGATGGTGGCAATGTCATGTTGTTAGGTATCCATGAACATAATACGATGGCTCGTGATGAGACACCCTATCCTCTTGATTAGGTCTTATTTGTTATTTTTTCGGGTCCCTCTTGTTTCTTGTTGAGAGGCCTTTTATTGCCTTCTCGGGAATCCCTGGGTGAAGCATCTCGAGGTTTCATTTTTAGGCTTTTATCTTTTACCAGCTTGTTTTACCTTCTGGGCCTTTAGCCCCTTCTTCCCACGAGATAAGGTGAAACCCCACAAAGAGATCATCCCAATGCCCGGACAAGGAGAATGGGATAGATGAGTGGGAGGCAAGATGGAAGAGTGGTGGTATGATGGGAGTGGACGATGGCTCTTCAGAAATCCCCTAGTGGAAAACCAAAACCTATGGGTACAGGCTTGCTAGGGCACCCAGTCAATCTCCCCAAGCATGGTCAAGTGGGCCAATGTAGTATCCAAGAAGTCATCATAAATAAAAGGAATTAGATGCATACATTTAAAGGTTATAATGATTAAAAGTGACACATACCATGATACCTGGACCAATTACCTCATGGAGCAAGAGCCTTCTCCGATACAAGGACAGGCCGATGGTGATGGATGTTGTTGTTGTTGGCAAGATGAATCTAATGAAAGAATAAAATGATGGGCCCTCCAGGGCCATGCTCAGGTCAATCCTGCTCTTAGTACTCCATGTATAGGACCTGTGGGCCTTGAGACATGATCTAATAGTTATCCCTAGAAATCGGGGATAACATCCGGCTCCAACTCGGGGACATGTGCTCACCGTAGATCACATGAGAACCTCAGCATATCTGGCATAACCTGCAGACCTGCTCAACTTGATAGGGGCATCAGTAACAAAGATGGGGTGGTATTGCCACCCCACATATATAGACATATATATATAAACTGAAATAAAACAATCAATATGCAAATGTGAAAGCAACCTATCATGAAATGCAAATGGTATAATACACGAAGAATTCCTACTTACCTGTACTTACCTATGGAGTCAGGTCCCACCACCTTGGTGGGGTTTAAGGAGATTCCCGCTGATAGGTAATGGGTGCCTTCTTCCTTCTAAAGTGGATAAGTAGTATGAGTTATCAATTGATTCCATTCCAACATTGAAGGGTCTGAGCCATGACAGTGTGCTTCCCTTTACATTAGTTGGCTCTCCTTTCTGGGTATCCCACATCCATACCATATCTCCCTCCTTATACATTCTGACTTTCTATTTGGTCGTTCCCTAAAAAACCCTGGTGTATTGTACCGAGGGAGGTGGGTGGGATTCTATTGTAAAAGCTTTTTGTTGAGACGGGCAGATTTGTACGTCATCTTCATTTTTCTTTAATATCTTCACCGTCCCAATTTCTTTGTTCTTGAATTCATCTAGGAGTTGTTGGTATTCTTCTTTCTTGGGCCATTCAATCTGATCAAAGTCTTCCTCTGTTGCAAAGGGCATGTCTTCTGGAGAATATTTCTGAAGTGTTTGTATCATATCGTTCTTCTCTTTGTCATTATTGATGGGATGAATAATATCCTGCACATGGTCCCCATTTATTGGCACATTGATTAGATGTCTGACTGTTCCATCTTTCAAAGGTAATCACAAAAATGTGAGTTCCATCTCAAGGGAACCGCCTAACATTGTGCCAAACTTCCTAGATAATAACATTCCCCACACGTCTGGGACATCAACCACCACAATGTCAATGTGGATTGTCTTGTCCGGATACTCCTTCAGGCGCACTTCAACATTCTCAACTACCCCATGTGTGGGTATTGCTTTAGATTCGAAACCACACACATTCATGTAAGGCCTAGTGACCTTCAAACCCACTTGTTGCATGACTTTAAGCGACCTCATGTTGGCACCAACACCTGTATCTAGCATGCAATTGTTGAGATTTTTGTCGTTCATTGTCAATGTTAGGAAGAAAGGAGGGTTTTCACCATATTGGACCCTGAAATGATCAACTTGCAACATAATAAGGGGGTCCATAGGTTCATCTGATCCCGAAAAGAAAGTATCAAAGCATTCCTTGATGGATGGGATCTTGATTTCTTCTCTCAAGGGGACATTCACATGCATCTTTGATAATGCCCCTTCGAAGTCAAAATTTAGGTCAACCTTACCAGCCTTGGATGTCTTGGGAAGAAGTATCTCCAAGGGCGGGGGATTTGCTTGATTAGCAGTAGGTCATTTCGAGTTCTTCCTTCTGTATACTTGAACTTCTTGTTTCTTTAGCTTTTCTCGTGATTCTTGATCTAGGTTGTTTATTACCACCATCCTTGCTTCTCTGGCTACTTCCTTCACGACCTCTTGATGTTCTATATCTGTGATATTTATCTGAGGAAACTCCATGAAACAATCCATGTTGTTGACTTGTTGATGACCAACATTATAAGGACATTCTTGCTCCCAATGTGCTTCATTGCACTCCAGGCACCATGGATTTTCATCAACAATGTTTGTAAGGGCCAAGGTATTAGGAACTTCATGTTCATTCTTTGGCTTGTAAAACTGGTTCCCTTTCTGGAATTGTCCTTTGTACGGGGCCCTGGGTGCTTGGATCTGAGACTTCTCAAGTCTGACAATCCTACTCATCATTTCTTCTTGATTCTTTATGATGCCATCCATGGAGGCTTGTAGCTTGTTGATACTGGTACATAGATCTGAAGTAGGCTCAGCATTGTGTACTATTTTCTACTTGGTGTCTATTCTCCCCTTTGGGTTAGCAAAAGGCTCAATTTTAGATGAAAGGAAGTTCCCTTCTATCTTGGTAGCGAGCTCTTGGGTTTCCTGAATTGACTATGGGTTTTTGTCTCTAAGAAGATACCCTAGTTGGCCATTCAAAGATCTTGTGTAAATATGGACAAGGTAGTCATCTTTCGGGTGATGGCTTGTGGGAATTATTTGTAGCAATGTCTTGAATCTAGTGAGAAACTCCCGAATGGACTCATTTTCATACTTAGCAAGTCTATTTAGTTGTGTGAGAATCATATTAGGGTCTTTTTTGATACTCCATCTTTTGAGAAAGGCCTCTTCAAGTCTATCCATGGTCTTTATGCTTCCATCGGGGAGGCTTAGGTACCAGCGCCTTAAGGCATCATAGAGAGTAGCGGAGAACAACTTCATGACCAAATCTTCATCATCATCACTAATGGGGTGAAGCTGAAAGAATGCCCAAAAGTTCCTCATATACTCTTCGGCACTGATTTCATGAGTACCGGTGAATTTAGGAAACCACTTTTCATAGTTGGGTGGCATCTGCCTAGGGTAGCCTGGTATGGCTGACATGTCTAACGGCCTGAAAAGGGTAGATGACCGTTGTCTTTGGTTGTCGGTTGGGTTCGTTGTAGTGGTCTGAGAGGTAGACATGATTCTTAAAGGAAGGCTCTTCCCGAAAAGTGATTTGAAAATAGGATAATTTAAGGGAGGCTTACTTCTGAAAGATAAAGGAGGACTGTTGAATCTCCTTTTAGTTTGTGGAGTCACGAGATAGTTTACTTGAAACCACCAAAGAAAAGGGGAAAAAACACCCTAGTGGAGTCACCATGTAAGATTGTAGGAAAAGGTCTCTGAGGCAAGGCTTATCGAAAATATTTGTCGTTTTGAGGAGAATTGACTCAGTGTTCTTTGGCAATGGCGCCAAAATTTTATTGTACAGTTTGTAGCTACATCAAAAGGCTAGAAGATAGAGGCCAAACTGGCATAACAGGAACCTACCCAACCCAATGTCACCACAATGGGGAGGTTCTTTCTATTCAGGGAGGTTAGGCCCAAGGGAGACGTCCCAGGTGACCTAGAGTTTTGAAGAGGCTAAGGTATAAAGGTCAAAGTGAAATTTCCTCTTCACAGATCACCACCAAGAGCAGATAGTCTGGCTAAACAACCAATAATGACTAGCATAAAAGATAAATCAAGACACGAGAGTGTGGTGAGGGAGAGTGTTGCAAAGGCAAGGCCCTATCACTAAACCCTAGAAGCAGGACGACCCTAGGTGTAGATAACCTAGGCTTGGGATGTCTCCTCCTTCTTGACTCTTAAAGGGATGGCTAGCACATGAGAAGAAGCAATAAGAGTGTAGCAATGACTAGGCTCTTCCTTCCTTCTTCAATGGTTGAAAATTTCTCTTTTAGGGGACATGAGACAACGAACTACTTGTGTGTTTGTCCCCTAGCATTTTAAAATCAGAAAAATTTATAATAAATGCAAGAATATAGGACTACAACCATTCAATTAAGAAGTTTTGCAGAAAAAACACTTACATATCATGATGAAATAGCATTGCAAACCCTAGTTGTAAACCTTCCTTCAAGAGTGATGCCACAAATGCCAAGAAATTCCCTCCTTCAACAAGTGTGCCTCACTCAAAGAGAAGAAATACCCAAGTAGGGTGCAAAAATCAGATCTCACTAATGAGTGAGTGTTGTGTTATGTCAAAATGAGGATAAAACTCCTCAATATATACTATATCAATGACCTTTAATTAAATTTAGGTCA
Source organism: Picea mariana (assembly GCA_032191745.1). Lineage (NCBI taxonomy): Eukaryota > Viridiplantae > Streptophyta > Pinopsida > Pinales > Pinaceae > Picea > Picea mariana. The sequence goes on along the minus strand of JASDQU010372020.1, from coordinate 107,375 downwards.
TAAAAATTAGCTGACAAGGCATCAAACCAAAATCATACTGTTTTTACATTAAAACGTCAAATTAAAACCCTAACTGATTTGTAATAAAGGTAAAATCCCTTTCAAGGGAGGCACTAGCCCCTTTTAGGGCAAATGAGACATCCAGGAGCAAAACTTTAGCCCCCCAAGGGATTCTCCAACATGCCACACATGCCACTGCTGCCCAGTCTGCCTCCAAGAATGACCATGAAGCTAGATAAAATCATGGTAAGGATGGGGGTGCTCTGAGCCTTCCAAGGCCAACGTTCCACTGAAAAGGGGTCATTCTCCCTAGGCCGGGCTCTGCCAAAGTGCCTCTGATGAAACATCCTCTTCTTCTCCGGTGCAAAAGCTTGGTCAAACACTGTCCTATCTCTGCCTCTTTGACGGGGTCTTAGCAACCATCTGATGGGCTCTTTAGCCCCATGGAGGTCCGAACTAATCATCTCCCCATGTGTACCGATCCAAATGGTACCTGTCCGTCGGGCAAGGTCCTGCACATCAAAAACTACGCCCTCCACGGGCTCATTAGTCACAAGGATCATAGCAATGTTAATCACATTTCATCATTGATATTATCAAACATATGCATAAAAACCCTGATATATCATTCAATAGCTCAAAGAATTTACAAAAACCTACAATACAAGGTCGAGAAGAAGGACAAGATACCCTATTGGGCTAGTATCCATAAGGAAAGGAAAGTTCCCAAGGGGTTTCATCCAAGCCATGTAAATGAGGTGAAGTGGTTTAAGGGATGTCCAGACATATGGGTAGAGTGAGAGCCAGGATGCATGATATTACCTTTGGGTGCCTTTGTAGAAGGCGAGTTGTACCTGTCATGGATGCAATTTTCTCCAGGCCCTTCCTTGCCTTTAGTCTTTCTTTATTTGATTTTTCTTCTTCTTTTTCTTTTTATTCAAGGGATAACCAGAGGACACTACCTTGGCGTGGTGACCAGAGCTGACAGTGTTACCCACAAGTACTTTCACAGATATAATAAGGTCAGCTCGTGATGAGACCCCCTTTCCCTTGGCCATGCAACCAAAGGTCACTGCCCTGGCGTGGTAACTAGATGGTGGAAATGTCATGCTGTTAGGTACCCATGAACATAATAGTTTGGCTCGTGATGAGACCCCCTATCCTCTTGATTAGGTCTTGTTTGTTATTTTTTCGGGTCCCTCTTATTTTTTGCTAAGAGGCTTTTTATTTCCTTCTCGGGGATCCCTGGGCGAAGCATCTTGAGGTTTGATTTTTGGGATTTTATCTTTTACCAGCTACTTTTACCTTCTGGACCTTTAACCCCTTCTTCTCACGAGATAAGGTGCAACCCCACAAACAGATCATCCTAATGCCCGAACAAGGGGAATGTGATAGATGAGTGGGAGACAAGATGGAAGAGTGGTGGTATGATGGGAGAGGACGATGGATCTTCAGAAATCCCCCAGTGGAAAACCAAAACCTATGGGTACAGGCTTTCTAGGGCACCCAGTCAATCTCCCCAAGCATGGTCAAGTGGGCCAATCTAAGATCCAAACAGTCGTCAAAAATAAAAAAAATTAGATGCATACATTTAAAGGTTATAATGATCAAAAGTGACACATACCATGATACCTGGACCAATTACCTCATGGAGCAAGAGCCTTCTCCTATACAAGAACAAGCTGATGGTGATGGACGCTGCTACTGCTTACAAGATGAATCTGACGAAAGAAGAAAAGGATGGGCCCTCCAGGGCCATGCTCAGGGCAATCCTACTCTCGGTACTCCATGTCTAGGACCTGTGGGCCTCGAGACATGATCTCCTAGTTATCCCTAGAAATCAAGGATATCACAACCTTTTACCTCAACCCTTTCTACCCACCTAAACAGTGTACCCACTATCATCCATAAGGGAAGACTTTACATAAAGCCCCTAAAACACCATATATCTTCTCTCGTCTCTAAATACATATTTTAAGTTTATATGTTTCATCTATTGTTTTGTATACTATATATTTATAAAGTTTACATTGTTCTTCCATATATAAATATTTATATATTTGTATTTAAAATATATAATATTTAATACTACAAACACACAAACAAAATAAAGATAAAATCTTATTTATTATAAGAATAATAGTTATATATATATGATTAATATAAGATAATAATTTATAAAATTTAATATATAATAAATGTGATGTTATTTACGTAATAATATTGACAAGGTTATGGTCTGAGAAAAGAATGAGAGCCGCCCAGCTGAGGAAACCCTAGCCCGATCAGGTGCAGACTGCAGCCGTCCAAGCGCAGAGCTCCTGCGCAGCGCTCATTCAGCAACAAGACAAAACCCTCGGCCCTCACTGACACACTGAAATGGGCACGGAATAGGGGGGGGCAACCCCCCTCATACAGCAACATCACCGCCAATGAACGCTCTGGAAGTAGAGCGAAACGCCCCACATTCGAGCCACCCCTGCAAGTTCGCGAATAGATTATGGCCAGGGAACAAGGCCTCAGGAAGGAGATGGAGACGGAGGCGGGAACCTCCCAGGCGAAGCCAACTCGAGGGTGGGAACCTGGTAAGTGCATACCACAAATGGAAAAAACACCAAGATACCTCATCAGCTCAACCAGAGTAGGAGAACACACACAATTTATGAGAGAACATGCCCTCATAGGCAAGTTTCTAGGACTCTAGCCAACAGAAAGAGATCTCAACAAATGGATCAAGCACTGGTGGAACCCCAAAGGGGACTATGAGGTCCAACTCAGCTCCAAAGGCTTCTTCACAATCATTCTATACAATCTAGAGGAAAAGGACAGGATATTTGAAAATGGGTCGTACTTTTTCAACTCAGCAGGGCTATTCTTATGCTTCTGGACTGAAATATTTATCCCTAACAAAGAGGACTTCACCATGGCCCCTATATGGATCCGCTTATACTCTTTACCCCAAGAGTTCTGGTTGGAAGAGATTCTAATGGGCATTGGGAACACTCTGGGCCAATATGTTAAAGCTTCAGAGGCCACCAGACATAGAAAATACACATCCTACGCCAGGATCTGCATCTATATGAACGTCTCCAAAGCACTCCCTAGTGCGGTGACTCTTGAATACCAAGATGAGGACTGGCAACAAACCCTGGATTACAAGCACATTCCCTTCCGATGCAGGAGATGTCACGAGCATGTCCACCTCTACAGGGATTGCCCCCTGATCAAAGAAGTCGCCAAAGAAAATGAAAACACATAGAAGGATGGCTTTACCACGGTTGCATCAAAGAAGTGAAACCCACCAAGGAGGCAAATCCCAAAGTCTAGGAAAAAAATCGCAACTAGAAACTCCTATGAGATCTTGAACCAGTTGCCAGATGATGAGGAAATCCAAGACCCACACAAGAACCCGCAACAGCCTCAAGAAAACCCCCCAAATCCTAACCCCCCTCCCCAAAGCCGTGAAACATAAACAGAGGATAGGGGAGACGGATATAGGGACACCCCAATGCAACTAGACGAATGAGATCTAGTAGGCATAGATCTAGAAAAGCTAGAAGATGCCTTGAATCAAAAGGACCTGCAGACCCTTCCTAAAGAACAACTACGCAAGGTGCATAAAGTATTTCTAAACTCGTCCACGATATCCACAGCAAGGTTGGGTATAGCCACAGACTTGATCCTGGGCTCGAAGAAAATCCTTCGAGAGAACAAAAGACGAGGGCGTAAAATAGTGCAGCAACTGATCAAGGAGGTGGGCAATCTCATGATAAATTCAGGACAGATCCACAAGATCTCGGAGGTATACCTCCACACAACACCATCTACTTAATGATGAAGATCATCACTTGGAACATCAGAGGACTTAATGGTAGGTCCAAACAAAGGACCCTCCGAGATTGCATAAAGGAGAAAAATCCAAACATTCTAATGTTACAGGAAACCAAATGCGCAGGTACAGAAGTTGATACCATTTTTCAGCGAATCTGGCGAGAATGCAATTCCATATCAACAAACTCCATAGGTGGCTCTAGAGGCCTGGCCATCCTATGGAATCCCTCCAATATCATCATCAACAACCCCTTTTCAACTGTGGGAACAATAATGGCTCACTTTGAGGTCAATGGAACGAACCAGGAGTGAGCCATCACCAATGTCTATGGCCCCCACAATCAGCAAGATAAATATAAACTCATGAATAATCTTGAACAAATCAAGACCCTGGTGACAACCCAAAACTGGATCTTAGGAGGAGACTTCAATATGATCCTGTCGCTGGAGGAAAAAACAGGAGGCACCAAAAGGTTGGAGCAAGACAGTGGTAAGTTCAAAACTCTCATTGATCATCTTAAGTTAGTAGATATAGAAAATAGCAATGGCATCTTCACTTGGTCTAATCGCAGATGGGGCAGCCAACACATCGCATGCCGTCTGGACCGCTTCTTGGTCACCGAGGAGTTAATGGAGACAGGCTCCTATCTGGAAAGCCTCATCCTACCAAAATATGGATTAGACCACTGGCCACTTGCCCTCAATTTAGACACAGGAGGAATACCAAAGTACAAGCCCTTTCGCTTTGAAAAATTCTGGTTGTTACACCCAGATTTCCAGAAGCTAGCCAAATCTTGGTGGGCGCAGGTGGAAATAGACCATGGTTCCAGTATGTACAAATTCCAACAAAGGCTCAAAAACTTCAAGTAGTTGCTAAAGCAATGGAACAAGAACAATTTTGGAAACATTTTTCAAAGCATCCGGAACATAGAAAGCCAGCTGGAGGAGATCCAAAACACCTTCATCTCCGGATCCAGAACTACCAATCTAATGAGAGAGGAGGAGAAGCTCCAAGAACAATTAGAAGAAAGAAGGAAGCAAGAGGAAATTCTATGGAAGCAAAAATCCAGAGTACAATGGCTCAAGGAAGGGGAAAGGAATTCAAAATTATTCCATAGAGCAGTGATGCATTGACGCCATGTAAACAGAATCACCCATTTAGAAGATGGCTAGGGTAACACAGTCAAAGAACACTCCAAAATTGAAGAAGAGCTAATCAACTTCTACCAGGACCTTCTAACGGAAACCAAGGAGGACAGAATAGAAGCCATACAAAGAATCACCAGGCACATACCTTCGTTGGTAACCTCAGAGAAAAATGCTGCATTAACCAGGCCCATCACCCAAGAGGAAGTGGATCAGGCAGTAAAATCCATGCCCTTAGGAAAGGCCCCAGGCCCGGACGGGTTCACTACTGATTTCTTCCATCATTGTTGGGATCTGGTCAAAAAAGATGTCTGGGAAGTTGTAGAAGAATCAAGAGCATCAGGTGTGGTCCTCCCGGCCCTCAATGCAACCTTCCTAACTCTCATTCCAAAAGAAGAAAGAGTCACAAATCCCAAACAGTTCAGACCCATAGCCCTTTGCAATGTCATCTACAAAATTATAATGAAGGTAGAAGCTAACCGACTCAAACCCATTTTGACTCATGTCATCTCCAAGGAGCGGGCAGGGTATGTAGAAGGAAGACAAATCATGGACAACATCATCCTGGCTCATGAGGTCATCCACTCCCTCAAGACTTCAAGAACCCCAAATATGCTAATCAAACTCGACCTTTCCAAAGCGTTTGATCGAGCCAGCTGGCAATATCTTAGAGCCATCCTAGATTCTTTTGGTTTTGATCAGGGTTGGGTCAACTGGATCCTCAACCTCATCTCCTCAACATTCTTCTCCATCTTGGTAAATGGTGTTCCATCCAGACCTTTCTCAACCTCCCGAGGCATCAGACAGGGAGACCCCCTCTCGCCCTTCCTGTTTGTACTCATGGTGGAAGGCTTAGGCAGATGCATCAAGGCTGCACTCACCGATGGTTCCCTCAAAGGACTACCTCTTCACAGCATTCAGCCAGCTCTTTCCCATAGTCAGTTCGTCGATGACACCCTCCTTCTTAACTCCCCCACAGTCCAGGAGGCCAACAAGCTCAACTCCATCCTCTCTGACTTCACGGAAGCCTCAGGCATGTCCTTAAACTATGACAAATCCAAGCTCTACTTCTTCAATACTCCAGCCCCTGTTCAAACTCATATCTCCAGACTCCTAGGAATACCCAGGAGCTCCCTTCCGTCCAATTATCTGGGTGTTCCCCTCACGGGAGCAGCCGCCAGATCCATCTTTTGGGATAGTCTTCTCCTTTCCATTTCTAACAGACTAAATAATTGGACCTTTAGACCCCTTAACATTACCGCTCGGCTAGTCCTCCTAAAATAAGTTCTGCAGACTCTTCCCACCTATCTCTTCACGGTCCTAGCTGCTCCTAAACATGTTATTAGAGCTATCAGAAAACTTCACTGAAATTTCCTCTAGCATGGATACCAACCTAATAAGAAATGGGCGTTAGTAAATTGGGATAAACTCTGCACGCCAAAAAGCCAAGGAGGATTAGGCCTACGGGACCCAGGGAAGCTCAATCAAGTCACGGGAGCCAAGATCTGATGGCGCTGGCTAAAAACTCCAACAACGTCCTAGGCATAGATTTGGACACAAAAGTATGCCCCCCTCATGCCAGTCAACCAGCTAATCAGGCATAACAACAGAATCCAGGGATCCAACATCTGGAACATTGAATGGCAAAATCGCACTCTGGTACAGAACCATGCCTTTTGGGAGGTTCGAGATGGAGAGAGTGCCATGTTCTGGCATGACTCCTGACAACAATTTAAACCCCTGAATAAAATGGAGGACCTATCCACTCTCAAGGAATCTCTCAATCTGCACACCTCCTTAAAGGTTAAGGATTTTTGGAAACCTCAAGGACAACACCTTCCCTGGCGTCAATGGAAAACCTCTAATCAAGACCTTGGAGTTCTAGAGAATCTCAACCTACAGGGCCAGCAATCTCAAGCCAACCACCGAAAAATTCCCAGAAGAGAAGGGTCGAACATCCTGAGATGGGGATACTCCACAGCTGGGACCTTCACATTAAAAGAATCTTACTTCCTGCACAACAACCCCCAAGGCAAAATCAAAGAGCACAAATGGAGCAAAGTCTGGAATTCTTCTCTCTGGCCTAAGGTATCCACCTTCCTATGGCTGGTGGTGCATAATCGAGCCTTAACCTGGGATAACCTAAGGAAAAGAGGCTTCATTGGGCCATCGCTCTTTGTACTCTGCTACCAACAAGAGGAAACCAAAGAACATCTCTTCAATAGATGTTGTTACAACCAACAAATATGTGATCAAGGCGCGCAAATCATGCGCAAATCCAATCAACACCGAAACAACATCAATGATACCATAGAGAACTGGGACCGCATCACCTACAACAACCCACTTCTAAATCACATCTGGCAGCTTTGGAAGGAAAGAAACAAAAGAATTTTCCACTCCCAAGATTCCACGTCGGAGGCCACATGGGAAAAAATCAGCTCTCTAATCAAGGAAACAGTTAGGAGAAAATCATGGAAAGTTGAGGATCTCAATTGCAACCCCAAGGAACAACGCAAGCAGCCCATCCTAATCAATCAATCAACACCAAGGACCAACAAAACTCTACAGATCAGCCCAACCACCTGGTCCCCCCCCTCCACACACTTCATCAAAATCAACTTTGATGGAGCCTCCAAAGGCAACCCGGGAACAACAGGATATGGTGTAGTGATCAGAGACTCCAAAGAAGAGATCCTAGACTTGGTAGTGGGCTTCTTAGGGGAAACAACAAACAATGTGGCAGAGCTAACAGGGTTATTGAGGGGCCTCCAAACAGACATGGATAAGGATTACCACAAAATTTTCCTAGAAGGTGACTCACAAGTCATCATCCATTTAATCAACAAGATTCTCAACGGAAGCCACCCTGCAAAAATCTCACCGAGCTAGTGACTCTCCAGACTACTAGAAGATTTCAACTGCCTCCTCCAACCCCATCTCAGCATCATTCCTTCCCATGTGAAGCGAAATGCAAATAGGGTAGTGGATTGTCTAGAAAATGAAGCAGTCGAAAGGGAAGTTGATTACTCCTGCTGGGTGGACCACGTCTCAGAATGCTCAAACATCTTCACCCGGTGCCAAACCTTAGTCGCTAGAGACTTATCTCCCCCGGATGGGGTGCCATGTAGTTATCTGGAGACACGCGGACTGAGACCGAGACGCATTATTAATGCATGAACCAGAGACCATCCCCTCCGCCATTAAAATGCCATGGATTACTGCAGCCATTACCATACGACGAGCCTCCTCACGCAAGGGAACTGTACCAGCCTCCAGCGCACTCAGCACCAAGCCTTAATGGCTATGGCGGTCGTGGTAGCCATCCGCCTTATCTCCGGGATTGATAGCATAGAGAGGAATTTGCTCATCGCAGTGTTCGCTCCACCAGCGCCTCAGCACTACACTCCACGGGAGCAGAGATTCAAGGCCCCGTCGAAGCTCTGGAGCAAAGCATCCCGTCCGCTAGGAACTGTGGTCATTCCCAAGGTCTCCACCATGCCCAGGGCACGAGGAAAGCCACGCAGAGGTGCCGCTTGGTACACGGCCGAGTCTTGACGCTAGCGACAGAGAAAGTTTGAACAGGCACTGGCCATAACGTCCACTCAACGGTGCAGGAAACCACGAACGCCTCCCATGGCGTACGTGGAGGAAATTTCTTTAGAGGATGCCTTGCAGAGCTACCCCAAGATCTCGCTGTTTACAGTCCTAGATAACTGGAACCCACCTACTGAATTTGGAGAGGAAGACAAGCCTCCACCTAGGGACATTCAGAAGGATTTCAACGCCAACAGCCCGACGAAGCACTTCCCCACTTGTTTTGTTGAAGAAGAGACGCCTCTCGACGCAACCACAGGGACGGTGACCCAGTCTCTCAACCATTCGGAGCAAAGAAGCAGAGAAGCAACAGAATCTAGACACCCAGCCTCCATCGACAGCCACTGGCTGGAGCAGCCACCCTGTACTGATTTGGGGCACCTCGCACTCATCTTCGAGCTAAGAAGTTTGATGGACGACCAGGTTTTTCGCCTTCCCAGAATTGACCAGCGGCTTGATATGCTCTTCGCGGCCCACTCCAAAAATCTACCACAGCGGTAATGCCCAACGTGTGCGCAGATGTACGTGCTTCCAACAGGCTAGCGACAGCAGGGAAATGAGAAGAAGCGCACGGGTAAAACAGTTCAATGATGCTCTCGGTTAGGAGTCCCTTTTCTGCTCTGCATGAAGCTCTAGTTCAGTTAGTTTTTTCAGTTTCCTTACATCTAGCTTATGGCATACAGTTTGAACCTCACAAGTGACAGTCTTGGTTTCCTTCGGGCAGGATGGAACCATGTCTATTTTGTTAAAAAAGAAACACTTGGTATAGGATGCCCAACTATCTCGGTGTCTTGCTTAGGCGGGACAACTGGCGTCACAAACATTTACTGTATCTTGTTTATGATAATATAATAGGATCCATCTTTTTTACTTAAAAATAAATAAAAAATCGACAAGGTTATAATATTCATTGTTTTTTTCTATAAAATTTATATATAATATGTTTATAAAATTTAATATATAATAAGTTTAATGTTATTTATGTAATAATATGAACAAGTTTATAATATAGTTTATAATATTTTTTATTTTTATTATTTTTTTATATTATATGCAGCATTTAGGAATTACAAACTTACTATAGCTCAATTTGGAATTGCATCATATTTGATAGATAACCAGAAGTAACAAATAGATCATTATGAAAACAGTGTTTCAAACATTGTAAAAGAAATGAAAACTAAAGATGGAACATATTAGACAATTCAGGAACAACTCACTTGGAGGAGTTTGACATTCTCTTTGCAATGTCAACCTACCCAACTTTTATGTTCCATCAGTACAACTCTCAACACAACAAGTGTCCAACCTCCCTCTCAACAAGTGTCCAACCTCCCTACCGACCGCATTCCTAAGAAACTATACAACATAACCATTTTTTAAATCTTGCTTATATTCACCTAGTTGTTGGATAGCTTTAGTTCTATCCTCCTGCTATTGTTCAACAATAAGTACATAATAGTTTAAAGATAATAATGTTTATTAAAAGTTGTGTACACTCATTTTTTTTTGCTGCGAGGCTTTGTTAATAACCTAAAAAGTTGGGATGCACTTTAATTGAAACACATTCACATCTTTGCATTCGATGTGACCTCTGTTGGATAGCTCTCATGGATATTTTAAAAATAGTTAGCATTCTTTGATATAATCAAAATATTTACACATTAAAACCAAAACTTAAAACGTTTCCATTTTACAATAAAAACAAATATGTCATGAATTCAATGAAAAGAGAATTGAAAATGTTGTAACAATGGGCTATTACTTTATTTTCAAATATAAATTATTGAAAAGAGAGAGAGAGACAATGTTTTGTGAATATTGAAAGAGAGAGAATATGTATTTCTAACTTGCAGATAATTATTCATCATATCACATACATCACATAGAGAGAGAGACAATGTTTTGTGAATATTGAAAGAGAGAGAATATGCATTTATAACTTAAGGATAATTATTCATCATATCACCTATCACATATGTTTGCCTAATTTTTTTCTAAATAGATGATTGCAAGAATCTACAGTAAAAGTGGGTAGAGTTTGGTCTTTTTCAAGATCTATATTTAGGTTTTATTTCTTGAATGTGATAATGCTTGACACATGTGATAATGCTCATGTGATAAATCTTGACACATGTGATAATGCTTGGCATGACAAGTTTGTATGATAGATATAGTTTTTAATCACATTCATGCAAATTCACTTTGACAATGTTTAAAATCCATAGTTTTTAAAGTTATTACATGGATTTTGAGGACGTTTTTGATCAATCATAATTAAAGTTTCGTCATTCATTAGTACATGCTATAAACTCTTCCATTATCAACACAACCCATGTGGTTTGTATTAACAATACATATATCACATATTGCCAAATTATATTAAATAATAAATATATTTGAAATGTTGTCATATTTTATACATTCATTCCAAATCTTAACAATACATATATCACAAATCGCCAAGTTATATTACATAATAAATATATTTGAAATGTTTTCATATTCTATACATTCAGTCAAAAATCATATGCAATGAAGTTATTAAGACAATAATATTTTGTATATGTCAATTAAAAAAATAGATTAATTATAATAGTAGTTATGCAAACTCTCTTACATTTAACTTAAAAATTACTTTGAATGTTTACAATATATCTTTTTATGATATCTTTAAATTAATTATAAAAAAAATTAATTTATCTTTACAAATTTTATTAAAAATTCAAATCATTTTTATAACATTATTTTTTATAATTTTAGAAATTTAATAATAAATCATGAAATATTATATAACTATTCATTTATCTAAAAAAATATTTATTATATAAATAAATCTATTCTACAATTCATAATATTAATTTTAAATTAAATTTATTAAATAATAACAAAATAACCATATTTATTATATAAATAAATTTATTCTACAATTCATAATATCAATTTTAAATTAAATTTATTAAATAATAACAAAATACATTTTACAATGGTCATTTTTAAATTACTTCAAAATATATATATATATATATATATTACTAGGCACGTGGATTTGCGTCATTCATCCCTAGTGATCACCTTAACATATTATAAAGCCAAACCCTTCGGTCAATGATTTAGAATGACGATGTAGCGTAAAAGACCCGTTACATATTTTTCGTAACTGGACCTGGCCCGCAATGGTCCTACCCAGTCAGTCTCCTTTCAGCCAGTTAAAATAAGCCAGGAAGCACGTAAGTAATAAAATCTCATTGGTTCTTTCTTTTCCCAGCTATTAAATTAGGTTAATAGAGTCAAGTAATAAATGTTAGGTGATACGGTGAATTGATAGGTCTACCAATGATGCCATGTAATCATTGTGTGAAAGTTACAGCAAATATTTGATAGTAATTGCAAGTGGTATAACGACTAGCACAGCCGCTAACTCGCGGTTGAAAACGCCGAAAGGTATCGGCTGCGAATTAGCGGGCTGGCGTTTTTACACGAAGAATGCTGTCGCGGTTGAAAACGCCGAAAGGTATCGGCTGCGAATTAGCGGGCTGGCGTTTTTACACGAAGAATGCTGCGATTGTATTTTGCATCTCGATGTGAAACCCAACCCGAGAACATTCTCCTCGACGACAAGTTCAATGCTACGTTATCAGACTTCGGGCTCTCGAAGTTCATCGACCGGAATGGCAGAGCCGAGTTCTGACTGGAATGAGAGGCACGCCGGGTTACCTGAAACGCTCCATGCTCATGCAAGGGTTGGTCATTGAATATCAAACGCGCGGATAACTGGGTAGAGGAAGCGGAATCGTGGGTAGAGGAAGCCATAAGTATCCACCCTGGTTAAAAAATGATGGCGCATCCAATTCCACATCAATGAAAAGGTAACAGTTCACATCCATGCGGTCATACGCATCTGTCCAGTTTATTAATCACTGTTGTTATTTCTTAATATTTCTTAATCACTGAATGTGGCAATCTGGTGATGAGCAAGTAATTTTTTAATTTTATTTAGTAAATGTGAAAAAGTAATCACATAAAGGGAGGTCTTTATAAATGAGCAGAAGTTAATTTATCAAAATCTCATCCATTGATTAGAGAGGACGACGAAGAATATGCCAGCATCTTCAATTGCCAACCCTAGGATTGAAATTTATGATTAAAAGGTGATTAATTCTGCCCATTGTCAATAGGTATACGCCTTTCGGCGTAAATATTGAAGTCAAGCGTCCGTATCCAACAACCATGGCATATCTTATCTCCTTTCATACTATTTCAGTTTGCATTAATGGAAATGTAAGTGAAATGGGAAGTGTGGAGGAGATAAGGGGAGGTAGATATGAAGTGGTTAGTGATATTAATGTACAATGATAATAGTTGATGTAGGAGTAAGTATTGGATAAATGGAAGAAAATAATGGTTTTTCAAAACCTATCAACCTATTGATAAATATCCTACAAAAAAACAACATTAAGATATGTCTTTAACATAATTATCAAATAAATTTATATTAAATTCTATAAATCTTTATTAAATAAATTATAACCTAAAATTTTCAATATCACATTTTATAAAATTAATAATAAAATAATAATAATTATACTCAAATTTTTTACTTATTTGTAATCAATGAATTCAATACATTATATACATCTTAATTAAATATACACATTGCATATTGCACATACATTTATTAGGTACATTTGTAATCATGTGTTATAGTTATAACTTTAAGAAACTAAATTATGAAAAGTAATCTTCATAAAAATGATAAATGAAAAAATTTAAAAATGAGATTCACTATGAAATAAATTAACATCTATTTATCTTATATCTAATTTTTCAATACTTAATAAATATGAAATTAAAATAACATTTTATTTCATATAAAATTAAAACTTTGCTACTTACTTTAATTTTAAATTGTTGGAGATATTAATCATAAGATGTTAATTATAAAATGTGAACTTTACATTTAGGCCAATTTAGTTTGTCACATCAAGTAGGGGTGTTTTTAATGAATCGATCTTTAATCTTTCTCTATCTCTGTTATTCAGATAGAGTCAGTCAAATGTATTGTCGTCTTAAATGTTTGAGTCGATTAGCTTCTACAGGAAGTCTATGTTTTAGTCATTATAATTCTGAGTTTGTAAAGAGTTGATATAGAATATAGTTGATACATAGAGTAGTAGCAGTTGTGAAGGGAGTTTTGGGGAAATCTGAGAGAACAAGCTCCTTTTATGAAAGTTTGCAGAAGTCGTTAGAGTCGAAGCACTGCATACTTTTGTATTATGTAATAGCACACAACATTCAAGTTAGTAATACACTAAGCATTTGTGTTGTTGGTAAAATTATGATATGCACACATGAATGATTTAAGTTTTGAGTTATGTTGTATGCAAACACTTTGAAAACATTCTCTCTGTTTCTGCGCAAGCTTGAGTAGGATTATAAGTTCTTGAATCTGCACTGAAAGTATATGTGTGTGTGTGCACGCGCTAAGAGTAGAACCATTTTAATTTATTACAATAAATTACTTTGTTAAGTGTTATCATCACAACGCAGTAAGTTCTGAGAAGCTCAACAAAAAATTATTGAACCCTGCAGTCTTTGTAACTGCATCATGTTGAGTGAGCCTGCGCGCTCTAGATCTTAAATCCGATATCAGAGCAAGTTTATCAAAGTAGGTTTCAAGATCATTTTTAAAGAGCAACAACTTTGTTGTAAGGTGACTGTTGAAATTTTAAATCATGGCTTCTACTTCAAATCTACAACCTCCCACTTTTATAGTTAAAATTTATGAGTTGTGGTCCTTGACCATGAAGGCATTATTTTGAGGTCAAGATGTGTCGGAGATAGTTTAAAATGAATATGTGGAACCAACAGATCATGAAGCATACAATGATATCACACAAGCTAAAAAGGATGGAAATGTGATGTTTTACATACATCAAGCCATGCATGAGAGCATACTCCCAAGAGTAGCATCAACAAAGAAATCCAAGGAAAAATGGGACATATTACAAACTTCTTATCAAGGTATGGAAAAAGTCAAGACTTCAAGATTACAAATTATTAGAAGACATTTTGAAACTCTATCAATGAAAGACATAGATTCCGTACAATCTTTTTACACCCATGTTATTGGCCCGATAAAGCAGATTAAGTCTCATGGATAAACCATAGAGGATAGGAGGGTTGTTGAGAAGGTACTTAGGAGTCTTCCTCCTAAATTTGATTCTCTTGTTGTGACTTTGGAAGAAAACAAAGACTCGAGTCAGTTTAGTCTAGATGAGCTGTAAGCCTCCCTCATTAATCATGAACACAGATTGAATAGATCAAATATGTCATTAAAAAATGCATTTTCTATGTACTCATTTGTAACACCATGTTTCCCCTAGTTTGTAAATATAAATATATTATCCAAGAGACTATGGAAAACTCAATCTGTGTGAATATTTGATTGGATGGACCTTTGTATAAAAGGTCAATGAATGTAATTTTTTTTTATTTACTAAGAAATGGATAAGTGTTGCATGACTGCTAGAAAGGGGGGGTGTACTAAGAGAGACCACGAATGTTATGGAAAAGATGGTGAAGGGGACTAGGAATGCTTGTGTAACATCCCTCTCTTGCACACATTGAGCAGACTTATTCTTTGAGAACACTTGCGTGCAAGTGATCAGGGTCATTATACTATTGGTTGTTTTGATTATGAATATGAGATATTGTGGATACGATGATTGTTGTTTTATTGTATTTACATAGACAGGTGCTATTGACTGAGTTCTCCTAAGTGTGCAGAACTCTGGACGTTGAGGATGTCGAGGCATCAATGAAACCCCTTGGACTCTGAATCGAGTCAGGGAGTGGACTGTTAGGGTTTAAATGTTGTTGATGTGATATATGTACATATGATTAGATATTATGATGTTTATTGTTTTGCTGGTATGATTCATTGATGGATGCAGGCTGACGATATCTTTCCGACTAGACTCACAATTGGAGTAAAGGGGTCATGCATGACAACCAGGGACATTGAGGGAGAGGTGTGGCAGCAACCCTGCCATAGCCTACTAGCACTCCCACCATGGCTCAAACTATAGTTTAATGATTATCTTGTTCAAGAAGACCCACGATGTCGTGAGGGCGGACTCTGACATTCGCTCACGATGATACTAAGGGGTGTGTAATGAGGCAGGGTCCTTATTCCTTAGAGGCCCTTAGTCTCCCACAATATCACCTGACGGAGTATTGATTCCAGGGGTTTGACATCTACCAAATTCAGTTAAGAGGCAAGTGTCACCCTTGGACCACGTAGTGCGTCTTGAAGGGCACATCGTGCAAAGAAAACGGAAAGAGGCGAGTGACACCCTTGGAGCACATAGTGTGTCTTGAAGGGCATGTCACACAAAGAAAATAGAAAGATGCGAGTGGCACCCTTGGAGCACGTAGTGTATCTTGAAGGGCACGTCATGATTTTAACTGGTAAGTAAATAAACCTAGTTCCTAGAAAACTATGCCTCCTTAAGACCTGGTCGGCCTTAAAATGAATGATGTGATAAGTAAAGTTTAATAAATAATTTTTCCCTTAAGAACTATCGCCAAGCCTAGTGAATTGAAAACCTAGGTCTGAGTAGAACCTTAGAACAAAAAAAAAACTAATTAGACATATAACCGGATTAAAGTGCAAATTTTAATTCATTAAGGTTATTTTTATAAAATTTTAATTCACTAAGGTTCTTTTTTATAAAATTTCAATTCACTAAGGTTCATTTTATAAAATTTCATTTCACTAAAGGTTATTTTTATAACTAATTAGAAAATTCAAGCATTAATAATTAAAGAGAAATTTTAATAAAGTTTTAATTAATAAAAGGGATCTTTGGTTGTTTTTGTCTAAACCTGCTAATTCTAAATTTAGTTATAAAAAGGGGAAACTTAAAGAAAAGGGGGAAACCTAAGAAAAAGGGGGAACTTAAAGAAAAATGGGAATGTCTAACTTAGTAAGGAATCTAGCCTTTGGAACTTTCTATTTATGAACTCAACTAGGAATTAAGTAAGGCCTAAGTCATTTAAGAATTGTAAGGGAACAATGGGACATCGAGGAGCGCTTTTAGGAACGATTTTAGGTGTGTGAGGGAAATAGAAATATTTAATTAATTGATTGATTTTTCGGTGCAACTAGGGGATAGGACGGCATGTGTACTGGGGAGATTTTTGCTAATTAAATAAATGAAAAAGGAATCTAATGAAGGTTTGGGAAACTAATGACTAATAAACTCTATAAAAGGGATGGTGGAGGAGGAGTAGGGATCACATCTGGTTTGTGTAACATTATGCTGTTGAAATTTCATCTTGACTGAATTTTAACTTGTGGGGGTTGGGATACCCAGCTTGGGTAACGAGTGGTAGCTCGACCTTGTGAGGCGGGTTGGGTCCTAGCATTCTCTGGTATTGTGTGCATGTCCCCTTTGCATCTTGGGGGGCTCGGGAGGAAGAAGAGTACCCCTAGCATTGGCTAGGAGGTACCGGTGAGGTATCATCGGTCGGCAAGTCGGAGTCGGACGGAGCAAGAGTGCGGGACAATCACTTTCGATTCTTCGCATTTAGCTACGATACGCTTGTGCATAATTTGTATTGAATAATAGCTTAATTTCTTATTCATCCATTTCTTTATCATTGAAAGCTCACTTTCATAGATGCTAATAAAAGAAAAAGACTCGGTTCGTTATGCATATGAATTTATATCTAGGCGATAGTGCGTCGTGTGAAATTGTGAAAGGGTCACTAAATTTTTGTTTCCGAGCTTTGTTTTATTACTGTGTTTCGTTGTAGTTTCTGGTGTTGGTTGGGATTATTATTGTGTTTGTATTATTACCAAGGAAGTTTGCGTCTTGGTTCTCGGGCCATTATTTCATTTTACTCTGTGTTTTTATTGTTTTTAATACAAAGAAATTATGTTTTTATCTTATGTTCATTTATCCTTTAAGTTATTAGTCTGTGCCTGAGCAGTCGGCCAGGAGCCGAATCGACTGTCTTTCACTCCGGTATTAAAAATTTAGATTCAAATGCCCTACTTTCCTATGCATGGATAATAAGTGTAGGATAAATTCTCTTCCCAGCAAGGAATTCTCTCTTGGGCGTTTATTCCCTTCATTGCTCTACAATTTTTGTGTTTTTACTTTCTGCAATTTGTTTTTTTATTTTCCCAACAATTCCTTTGCTCGTACAACAAAAATTCCTCCTTATTGCTCAGCAATTTTGTGGTATTTACTCATCAGATTTTGTTTTCATCGCCCAACGATTTCATACCTTCTATGCATTGATGGGGTGTAAACATGCATTATTTTTCCATTGCTCAGTCATATTTTCATTTTATTCCTCATAAAAATCATGTTACCCACCCAACGATTTATTGGGCATTATTCTCTACGTTTTTGTTGTAAAAACGTGATCAGATTATGGGGGGGACTAGCAAGAGTTTTTGTCCTCCTTACCTCTGTGTTTTTGGGGTAAAAACGTGCTCAGACTGTGGGGGAAACTAGAAAGAGTTTTGACCCTCCTTACCTCTGCGTTCTTGGTGTAAAAACGTGCTCAGACTGTGGGGGAAACTAGCAAGAGTTTTTACCCTCCTTACCTCTACGTTTTTGGTGTAAAAAAGTGCTCAGAATGTGGGGGAAACTAGCAAGAGTTTTTACCCTCCTTACCTCTGCGTTTTTGGGGTAAAAACATGCTCAGGCTTTGGGGGAAACTAGATAAAAATTTTACCCTCCTTACCTCTGTGTTTTTGGTGGAAAAATGTGCTCAAACTGTGGGACAAACTAGTAAGAGTTTTTACCCTCCTTACCTCTGTGTTTTTAGTGTAAAAATGTTCTCAGACTATGGGGGAAACCAGCATGCCTTTCTACCAGCTTCATCTCTATGTTTTTTTTGTGTAAAACATGCTAGCTTGTGCGGAACCAGCATGAGTTTTTACCTTCTTTATCTCTAGGTGTTGCTCACTATTTTTTCCATAACTTTCCTCATTATCCCAATGTTGTTGGGGAATTTACCAACTCTGCTTTGTCCTTCATGTCTATGAGTTATTAACTCCCTACCTTTTTCTTATTCCTACACTTTTTTTGGCATTAGAAGATGCCCTGCACATTGGAGTGTCCTTTAGTTTAGTAATATTCAAAGGTAGATATCTTCTTTCAATGCGATCACATAATTTTATATGTATCATTTTCCTTACGATGTCTAGAAGTCTTCAAGTTTAATATCCATTGTTAAGTGTCATTTATATATCAATGTTAATTTTAATGAGCCCTTTAGAGATGTATGACCTATCAATAAAGGCTCTACTGAATGTTTGATTTATTTTGGGGTCAGTCTATAAATGAATGAAAGAATTATATTCGCACATGCATTATAGGGGATGTATCGAATTTACTTGAGTATGAATTAAATTTTTGAAGGACTATTATAGATTAATAGCACCTAAGTTGGGGACTTTACAATCTAAATTGTAAGCCTCATTGAAAAACATGACTACTTTGTGCATGAATTGGAATTGATACTTAATTTGGGCCATGTATTAAAGGAGATGTATTGAATGTTTGGATGTGATTTGATTACATGAGTGCCTTGATTAATGTTGATGTGTGATCCATTTAACGATTGGATTTCTTGCGTGCATTGAAAATGTAGAGGGGTGATTACTTAAGTAAATAAATCATTCGCGCACCACGATATAATGTTGATGAATTCCGTGTTATGAACAACGCTGGTGTATAACGATATGTGTATAAATTATTATTTCTTCCTTTAAATTGATGTATGATTGGTTGAGTAGATAGCTTGGTTTTTCCATGAGATAAATCGCTAGTTTTCTCTGGTGGAATGCATAATTAATAATTGATGAATGATTGAGTTATAAATTTACCTTGTGCCATGGATTATGTTGTGATTAAATTATTGGATTGCTTGCGCATTAGATTAACGATGGATGTAAAATTGATTATCTTGATTACTTGCGTGCCTTACAATAATGGTGATGCATGATTAGTTTAGTAACAAAATGTACTTGCACCCCTTAATTTAAGTGGTTGTGTGATTGCTTCGTCATTATTATTTTGCACCCTGAATTTAAATGTTAACTAATTTGGCATCATGAATTTATTAGATATATGACTAATTTAGTGACTATCTTTCTCTTGTGCGTTACTTAAGTAGACATGTGATTGATATAGAATTGTTTACTCTCATGCGCAGCGAATATTTAATTGTTTTCATTGTTGCTTTCCTTCCTAAAAAACAAAAAAAAAAAGTTTCTTTGCGTCACATATAGTCGTAACGACGGGGGTCGTTACATATTGTATTAGAGCGTGTTCAACCCTGCGACTGTGGATCACCATGCTTTCCACTGTTGCAAACTCTTGAGTATTAATCTAGCGCTAATTAAAACTTTAACATGTCTATGCAGTGATCTCGATTAGAGGACGCCACAGTGTTCAACCCTGCGACTGTGGATCACCATGCTTTCCACTGTTGCAAACTCTTGAGTATTAATCTAGCGCTAATTAAAACTTTAACATGTCTATGCAGTGATCTCGATTAGAGGACGCCACAGAGGTTCGCAATGTGGTGTTGTGGAAGGAGGTGTGACGCCTCTAGAAGTGTCTACGCCCTCAGAGTCTAACCCCCAAGGGGAAGAACAAGTACTTGGGATGGATTCAATTGTTTTAAGGGATGATGATTGTCTGACAAGGTCCTTCTAGGGAATGACAGAGGCCTTGATTCACCATCTGTACTAAGATGAGGCCAGAGCACATGTACACCTAAGGGTCCATAGCACGCCCCAGCCAGCACTGTTAGCATTCACCGAGAACTTGAGAGGGATAGGTTCTCAAGTCCACAAGTGTCGCGGATGGCTCAGCCATCGAGGAATGACTAAAGAGCAAGACGATGTGCTTCATGCTTCACGATTACGACCTCCAGCATGAAGGTCTTTAGGGAGATATTTCAACTGAAGGGGAGCGCTCTTCTATGATGGAAGACACTCTTGTCACAATTGAACATGGCAGTCGAAGACATGTCATGGGAACTATTCGAGGAATAGTTCCAAGATAGGTATCTTTCTGAGGAATTCATTGAGTGTCAGCTCAACGATTTCAATGCCTTGCGATAGGGCGGTCATATGAGGCCCGTTTTATGGAGTTTCTTCAGTATGCTCTACACCTGAATACCGAGAAACTTAAGGTCAATAGGTTTGTGTTTAGCCTTAATGTCACCATTCGTGCAAGGGTTAGGATTATGATGCCTCAAACCTTGCATGAGGTTGTTCAAAAGGCCCTCATTGTAGAGGAGGAGCTTATCAGTGGGGGTCGGAGTAGGACTCTAGCGAGACCAATGGGGTAGGTTTCATCTAGAGCGCAGCAACATCAGACACCAACTATAAATTCACCAGGATATCGTGGCTTCCAAAGAAGATCCATGTTGGCCCTTGACCAAGTTTTGAGGATTCTTGGTCATGTTTGACCTATTTTTGGGACTTCAACAGGCTATCAAATGCGGAGCGCAAGACGTAGAGATCGCGGGATCTCGACCCCTTTTTAGATATTTTTTGGTTTTGGAATTATGTAACAGGTATGGGACTGTCGGCCCATGGGTTCACCCATGTTTAGGCCCGATTTTGTAATATATATATAGAAGCTAGGCGATGTAGGAGGTATGTTTGATCTATGTGATCAAAGAGTCATAAGTGCTATGTGCATGTTGTACGAAACTTGTAAGGCTGAGTGCAAGTGATTGTAAGAGATTGTATAAAGGCTTGGTGTTGCATCCTAGCTCAAAGAAGGAGGATCTAGTGAGGTGCGCGTAGATCTCCTATCTTCTGCAGAGTAGGATTGTTGATTCTATATGCCTGTAAGAAGCTTGACCAAGATAATAAAGAAGAGAAGAGTTGGTGGACATAGCCCAAGGGTGGGGGTGAACCATGTACATGTTGTGTTTCTATGGTTTGTGTGATGTATTGATGTGTTTATGTGTTTACTTTCTTAGTGCTTTAATATAGATGAATGATAGATAGAGTTATTGATGATACGTGATTAATGATGTGGATGTTAGATCTAACCCTTGTGCTTAGTGCTTAAATATCTTAGATATGGATGAATACTGTGATGCTCTTTAGTTTAGGGTTTATCTGCGCTGAGAGTAGGAATTAATTGTGCTGTAACTAAGAACTTGATTTTGATGAATGTTAATTTCTAAGTGCTATGTTAAGTGCTAGAATCAAAGATCTGTGTCCCAGCTAAGGTTGCAGACATTGGAGTCCTACAACCACCCCTATCTCTACCTCGGGTGAGACTTCATCTGCTTCGCAAGTGTTTCCAAAAGGGCTGGTAGTTAGGGTTTTGTTGGTGTGTTGTTGTAGTGTTGAACCCTGGGTCTGCCCCTATGCCAACAAATGGTTTTGTTGTCGTGACCTGAAACTGTGATTGTTGGGAACTAAGGAAAAGGGAGCTTTGTGTGAATATCTGAACTGAAAAAGAGAAAATCTTTGTGTATAGAACCATTGCCCTAGTACATAGTACTACTTGATCTGTGGAGCTCTGTGCCAAGAGGAAGAGGTCAGATCTAAAGAAAAGATGTAAGATCTAAAATCTTTGTGCTCTAATAAAGGTGAAAGTAACACTAAAGAGGTAAGATCTGAAAGCTTTGTGCTCTGTAGAAGTAAGATAAGTGGAATTTTTTTTTCTAAAGTATGGATCTAGGTATGTTTGATAGATTTTGTCCCATCTTGAAAACTAGGACACTGCTAGATGAAAGAATTTTTGATATAAGTAGATCTGAAAAGAATAGTGAAATATATGTTATACCTATGCATAGAAAGTGGACTAACAAATGCATGCAGGACCCTAAAAATAATTTTTTGCAGGTTAGCTACTATGATCCTAGCACACAATACAGGAAAGACTAGGGATCATTTAAAAGAAAGAGAGGATTAACCCTCTATTATAGTTGCAGAAAACTGGGACATCTGGCTAAGGAATGCCCTGGTAAAAGATCTAGTTGCCTTTGTTGTAAATCTATGGACCATGAAGTATTGGATTTCCCTACAATGATTGCTAATCTTGAAAGAATGAATATGAGACAAGAAGACCATGAGAAAGATCAAGAAAATGATACCATGGAAGAACCCCAAAAAGAATCAGAGAAAGTATTGTTGCAGATGAAAGAACCCATGAATGACCATCGACATATCAACTTATCAGAGATCTTCAAAGAAAAAGAATGCATAGAAGCATGAATAGGAGACTTCGACATTGACTATGTTCTGGATGAGGAAACAGGTGAATATCATTACAGAAATAACTTGGGAACTTTTAGGGAAGCCTGCTATGATTCCTTCATTGGGAGGCATAGGATTATTTAGAGGAAGATTGATAACCCTATGTCGAAAGCTCACCCAGATATCTATGAATGCCAATGGAACTTCAACAGAGGAAGATTTTAAGATTGTTAAATTTATTGAAAACAGTGCCCCATTTGCTATGTTACTAGGAAAACCTTGGATTGAAAGAAATCAGGCCAGAAGGAAGGAAGAAGAGGTCTTAGAGAAGAAGAAGCAAGAATTGAAATATTTCATGACTAGGAAGATCACACACTTGATTAAAGAACAGGAAGACAGATTGAACCTATTTAACACCAGAGACTTAGATGTTGAAGTTGCAAGAACACAAGAAGACTCACAAAAGACCGAAGTACCTACCCTAGATGAAAAAGAAGTGTTACCTTTGAATCTTAGAAAAGAATCTCAACAGCGTGAAGTTACTATACCAAGGGAAGATAAGAATCATAATGGAAAAAGAAATATGGAGATGAATCTCACTAGAAAGAAGGCTATAAAACTGAGTAAGAAGAGAGCTAAGATCAAAAAGTTATAGAAGGATCCAGAGGGAACTTTGTAGAAGGAAAAATTACAAAATTGGAACTTCGTCGGGATATCAGAACAACATCACATGGCACTTCATCATGGCAAAGAAATATAGCCGTTGGGAATAGTATAACCATTAGACCGATCCCCCGAATGGGTAGAATGGAATTTATGATTCGACAGCCTGCCATCAGACCATTAGGACCACGTCATAACGACCAGAGTTGAGTTAATGAAGGATTCTCACCCATTGCAAGAGATCTATTGCCAAGTTATCTATTTATCCCGTTGCGCCATGCACCAAGAACACTTTTTCCAATCGTGATTATCTGAGCCCGTAGAATAGTTTATTTCGCACAGTGATCATTGCGCTATCTCCATCCATCCTGTTGCAGTGACTAGTTACTCTTCTAACCCGATATATTCAATCACAAGCATGTATGTCCGAAGAACTTAGCGCAGTTAAAGAATCTGTGAAGGAATTACTCATCGACCTCATGACTGAAAGAGTAATGTTTGTAGGTGTACAAGCATCATCGATGAGAGGAGTGCAAGCCTCTCTGTTGACTGCTCATGAATCCAGGACATCCCGAGCCGTCACAGAAGAGAGAACCAATCAGAGAGATGACCTAGCTAATGTGAAGCTGATCTCGACCATATTGCTCAACTACATCTTGCCTCTCGCTGGCACGATGAGTCTTGATAGCATGCCAAGAGATTTTGAGTACACCATGGTTACTGCATACCTCCCGAAGGGGATACACACAGTTCGAGCACAACAGGACAATATCACAACGTTGAAGTTCAACGACTTCAACCTAGGAGATCATAAGAACTATAATATGCTTGCCCCATATAAATACTTAACAAGGACGAAGGGAAAGAACTCAAAGATAATCCCCCAGTCATGGAATATGGACCTTGCACAGTCCACCCTACTGAGTGTAATGAAAATCCCACACTTCGGAAGGCACCGGGAAGTCAATGCCTATGTCAAGATACTACTTTCATGTTACCATGGTGGCTACTTATGGCTAGACCACTTTATCATAGTCGACCCGACGTTGATCCATAGGATCATAGGATTAAGTATGCAAGGACCCAAATCATAGGAGTTCTATCCAGGAAAAGCCACATATCGCACACTAACTTAGAATATCAAGGATTCCTACGGAGATGTTGAGAACGGGACGCGAGGCTACAAGGTAGCTTCCATCCAAAGTGGCATAGTGTGCCTAGCATGCCAGTTAATAGCTAGAAAACTAGTAAGGAAGAACAGACCTACACGGATCACAGGCTTTGTCGTTGACCTCGCAGGGAAGTGTGTAGAAGTCCTATAGATGAACTGGGCGAAGTACCTAGTTAATCAGATAGAACTAGACTGTTGAGAAGCATAGGATTAGGGATATGAATTTCACTTTAGCTGGCTCCTGATCCTCATCTCATTTATTTCTTGGGAAATGCCGAAAGGTGTGACCTTACCGAACACCGAGTCGTTCGAGCCGCTTGCTGCGAAGTTCAGCATGCTCTGGTACTTGAGCGATATGAACAAATAGTGGCATTTGAACATTGTTTTTCATACATATTATCTCTAGTTGAAGAGATCCATCGAAGTCAAACCTTGGATGACGTTCAATTATCTACAGAGATTTCGACCTCTCATGAAGTTCTACGCAGATCAAAACTTCATCTATATTAATGTGCGAGTAGATGAACATAAGGAATTGCTTCAATCATACTACAAACTCACAGAAGAGGGCCTTGAGGAGATCACTAAGGACTGGACCGCAGACATCCTTATCCCCACTGATCCTACAAATATGTCCAACCCTGAACTTGATAGCGCAGAGGTCGCTCACAAAGAACACGACACACCCAGAACCAGCAGAAGGAAGAAGACTACAGAGGTCCAAGACTTAAGAAGCACCTCAACGAATATTGCCTCAATATCACTTGATTGAGGGGGTGATGAAGAAGTAGAAGAGATAAATGGAAAATAAGTTGAACAGAGGCAAGGTGAAGTAACACCGTCTAGAGATGAGACCGATCCCCTGAAGAAGAGGAAGGTTTCTTCCCTGAAACCTTCTTCTCGAAAGAAATCTAGAACCACCGTGACCAATATGCAGACTGTACTCACTACCGATGATTTTGACTTCATCATAGTAGCTCTAAACGACGCTTTGCAGGAAATCATGGAGAAACAAGAATCCAAGCAGGAGGAAATGTACGAAATAATTGAGATCGAACTCTGAGGGGTACAGCGGGCCCTTCAGTCCAGTCGCACAAATTCTACTATGCCCCTGCCATCGGGAGAACCAAAATTGGGAGATGAACCATCTCAACTCCATCAACTAGTTGATGCGACTGAAGCTCGCCTTCATTGCGCACGGGAAGAAATAGAGAAAGCAACCCAGGCCTTGAATATAGTGCAAGGAGTGCTCGTAGAACAACGCCGAGTTGTAGAGTAGGAGAAGGTTACTATCCAGACAAAGTTTGAAGAGGAGAAAACACATATGCAGTAACAAAAAGAACAATTGCTTGCATAGCAAATCGAAGTGAAAGAAATAGTCAACATAGCTTTTCGCTCTGTGATAGTCTTAGAGATAAATGCAGAAGACTGAGTCATGCATCAAATAGAGCATCTCGTGGAAGCTATCCAACAGCTATAGCAAAGA
Source organism: Picea mariana (assembly GCA_032191745.1). Taxonomy (NCBI): domain Eukaryota; kingdom Viridiplantae; phylum Streptophyta; class Pinopsida; order Pinales; family Pinaceae; genus Picea; species Picea mariana. The sequence continues at coordinate 81,221 of JASDQU010372020.1, read as the reverse complement.
ATAGCAGACTTAGAGCTCTGCACAGTACCTGACACTTTATAGGATGTGAGGGATCAAAGAGAAGCAACTGCCTGGAGCGCAGTTGAGAGAATAAACGCCCTTTCCATGGAATGCAAGCAACTGAGTGATCACAGTGCCCAGACATATGAGCAACTCATTGATAATCTAGAACTAAAGGCATTGGAGTCACATCTCCAGGAAGCGAAGCAGCAAACAGAGACAATACAAGTGCAGTTGAAGCCCCTGTCAGTTGTGGAAAGAATGAAATGATCCCAAGAGTAGCACACTTCCCAACAACAGATCCACACCATTCAGAGAAGAGTTATGGAAGTAACTTAGAGGATCCAACCCGTAAAATATGAGGCTTGCCAATTGTTCGCAGAGATTGAAGGCCGAGGAGCAGCACTGGAGTAAGTCATCACTGCAGCTGAACAGCGCTTAGAGGGACCTGTCAATGATGCAGTCATCCAAGAGTTCACTGAACAAGAGGTCATGGCACAAAAACAAGTTGAAGAAGCTCAAGCCAAGCTTGAGGCTTTTGAAGTAGAACTACCTAGACCAGAGTGACTCGGGATGAGTCACAGGTGAGTGTTGGGGGGTTGTTGGCCCTTGACTAAATTTTCAGGATTCTTGGTCATGTTTGACCCATTTTTGGGACTTCGACAAGATGTCAAAGGCAAAGCACAAGAAGAAGTGTATATCGCGGGATCTCGACCCCTTTTTAGGGATTTTTTGGTTTTGGGATTATGTAATGGGTATGGGAATGTCGACCCATGGTTTTACCCATGTTTAGGCCCAATTTTTTAATATATATATATATAGAAGCTAGGTGATGTAGGAGGTATGTTCGATCTATGTGATCAGAGAGTTGTAAGTGTTTTTTGCATGCTATGTGAAGCTTGCAAGGCTAAGTGCAAGTGATTGTAAGAGACTGTGTAAAGGCTTGCTGTTGTATCCTAGCTCAAAGAAGGAGGATCTAGCGGGGTGTTCGTAGATCTCATGTCTTCTGCGGACTAGGATTGTTGATGCTATGTGCCTGTAAGAAGCTTGACCAAGATAATGAAGAAGAGAAGAGTTGGTGGACATAACCCTAGGGTGGGGGTGAACCACTTACATGTTGTGTTTCTATGGTTTGTGCGATGTCTTGATGTCTTTATGTGTTTACTTTCTTAGTGCTTTAATATATATGAATGATAGATAGAATTATTGATGCTACGTGCTTAATGATGTGGATGTTAGATCTGACCCTTATGCTTAGTTCTTAAATATCTTAGATCTGGATGAATATTGTGATGCTCTGTAGTTTAGGGTTTAGCTGCGTTGAGAGTAGGAATTAACTGCGCTTTAACTAAGAACTAGATATTGATGAATGTTAATTGCTAATTTCTCTGTTAAGTGCTAGAATCACAGATCTGTGTCCAAAATAAAGTTGTAGACACTGGAGTCCTGCAACCACCCCTGCCTCTACCTCGGTTGAGACTTAATTTGCTTCATAGGTGTTTCCGAAAGGGTCGATAGTTAGGGTTTTGTCGGTACATTGTTATAGTGTTGAACCCTGGGTCTACCCTTGTGCCATCAATCCACTTTCAGTACACCTTGGAGACCAGTGCCTCAGTAGTGGACTACTTACCGAGGACCACAGCACCAACATCAGCATCGACCGCAACAACAATCATTTAGGCCTATTTAGAATAACAGACTAGGGTTCCAGGCTGGTGAGCCGTCAACTTCTACTTCAGGTGCCAAGAGTATTGGACTGACGAAATGGTGTTGGACATGTGGGGAGCCACATTACCAACATGAATTTCCATTGGAGAGAACCATAGCATATGGATCGGACAAACCCACTACCGTGGGAGATTTGGGCAAGGATCGTTGGATTCATGCAGTGGTGAATAATTGCCAATAAGAGCACCAGTCGACTGTGTTCGAGATGTTAGGTACCATTACTAATCAAACCCTTAGAATTTTTATATATCTAGGTGCTATAGAGAGTTATTTCTGGTGTAGCACTAAAGAGAATTAAGGTAAATGTAGTCGAACAGGACAAATTTAGCTTTGTATAAATGCCTTTGGGAGCCAAACCGAAGGTTGGTGGGAAGGTTACGAGTTGTAGCCTTAACCTAGGATATTTTTTCACTAGGGCCAACATGTACGTCACAACCTTAAGGTCTTATGACATCGTGATCAGTATGGACTAGTTGGAATCGCATGATGTGATACTCAACCGTAACACAAAGCAACTAAGCTTGGTCGATGACAAGGGACAAAGACGTGTGATTGTAGGTCGGAACCAGGGAGTCTCCCTGAGGTTCATCTCTTCTTTGTAGCTATGAAAAATCATATGCAAGGGATGTAATATTTATGTGATCCTTGTGTTAAATGATAAGGGAGTAGCAGAAGGTCTAGAACACCTTCCAGTGGTGAGAGAGTTTGCGGATGTCTTCCCTGAGGAGTTACTAGGGTTGTCGCCTGAGAGGGAATTGGAATTTACCATCGACCTAAAATCGGGAACTAAAATGATAGAAAGAATGCCTTATCAGATGTTGACCCCAAAGTTACAGGAGATTAAAATGCAACTAAAGGAGTTGTTGGACCTAGGAATCATAGNGAGATTAAAATGCAACTAAAGGAGTTGTTGGACCTAGGAATCATACGTCCAAGTGTGTCATTGTGGGGTATGCCTATTATTTTCATACGAAAGAAGGATGGATCGTGGAGACTCTGCATTGACTACCATCAATTGAACAAGGAAATGATCAAGAATCAGTGTCTATTGCCAAGGATTGATGATCTGTTGGATTAGATGAAAGGCATGAAGTTGTTTTCAAAAATCAACTTGAGATCAGGGTATCACCATTTACGGATCAAGGAGGACGACATCCCTAAGACCAATTTTAAGACTAGGTTTGGACATTACGAGTTTATTGTTTTACCGTTTGGACTGACGAATGCCCCAAGGGCATTTATGAGTTTGATGAATGGGGTGTT
>JASDQU010372020.1:40127-58936 GCA_032191745.1 Picea mariana | reverse complement strand
AAGAACAATCAAATGAACAAGTCTTAAGTTTATATTTGGTTGATACAAACTGCATTAAATATCCTAGGTCCTTTGCAAAATTGTCACACATTTTTAGTTCTGAATTTCAAGAAACTTGGCACCCTGATATCACTTAATTATATACTTTATCACCAGCTTCCTTAGATAAAGAATAAAGTACTGAACTTGTGGATATTATCCCAGGAAAACCTTTGTATATCAACTCTAGTTTGGAACCAGAACAAAAGACATAAGTAATTGAAATGCTCCAAAGACAATTTGTTGTCTTTTCATGGGATTATGCAGACATGAAAGGAATTCACCCTGACACATGCACACATCATATTTACACTAATGACCAAATCAGACCAGTTAGACAGCCTCACCGAAGGATGAATCCATCCCTCAAAGATATTGTAAAAGAAGAATTGCAAAAACTCCTTCAAGCCAATCTCATATACCCCATTTAAGATAGTTAATGGGTGTCTCCACTTGTCATAGTTCCCAAGAAAAATCGTAAGTGGAGAATATGTGTAGACTTCAAGGAATTGAACAAATACATCCATAGGGATTATTTTCCCCTACCATTTATTAATCAGGTGTTGGATACCTTGTCCGAAAAGAAGTATTTTTTGTTCTTATATGGGTTTAGTGGTTATAACCAAATACAAATAGCACCCGAATACCAAGAGAAGACCACTGTTACCTGCCCATGGGGAGCCTATGCTTATAGGGTCCTTCCTTTTCGACTTTTCAATGCCCCAGCTACTTTTCAAAGGGTTTTCCTTTCCATTTTCTCTAACTTGACCACCAATTGGGTAGAAGTCTACAAGGATGACTTTACAGTCCATGGAAATAACTTCCAGGAAGCTTTGACCATTCTGGAAAAAGCCTTGATTAGGTGTAAGGAAACTAATCTTTCCCTAAGTAATGAAAAATAAAAAATGATGCTCACTGAAGGTATTGCTTCAGGACATCACATCTCTAGCTTTGGAATGAGAGTTGATCCTGTGAAAACTCATATTATCACAAAAATCAGAATACCTTCGTCACAAAAGGAAGTTCGCAGCTTTTTAGGGCATGCTGGCTACTATAGAAGGTTCATTCCCAATTTCACAAGCTTAGCNACCCCTATATTAAGAGGACCAAATTGGTCCCTTTGTTTTCATATCTGTACTGATGCCTCAGACATAGCCCTTCGAGAAGTTCTTATACAAAGCGAAAATCAAATGCCTTATGCTATTTACTTTGTCAGTAAAAATCTGTGCCCAACATAAGTTAATTATACGGTCACAAAAAAATAATTGTTAGTTGTAGTCCATGCTATCAATAAATTTAGACACTATATTACAGGATATCAAGATTTTGTACACACTGATCATTCAACCATCAAATTATTAATGAACAAGCCTATAACAAACCCTAGAGTTACAAGATGGTTTTTATTATTACAAGAGTTTAATATCAATATTATTGATAGACCAAGTAAGGATAATCTTGTGGCTGATTTCTTATCTAGAATGATTCATCTGGGATATCACGCACCAGTAGATGATAACTTACCCAATGAAAAATTGTTTTCTATTTCTACATTCACTCCTTGGTATGCAGATGTAGCTAACTATCTTGTGACACGGAAGATGCCTCAAAAATTGTCTCCTAGAGAAAAACAGAAAGTAATCCAGCTAAGTGCAAACTACATGTGGCATGATGATTGTCTCTACAAAACAGGACCAGATTTGGTAATCAGGAGATGTGTAAGGGAAGATGAAATTCATGATATTTTGCAAGCTTAACATGATGGTCCTTCTGGAGGACACTTCGCAAACAAAAGCACTGCTTATAAAGTTCTACAATCTGGTTATTATTGGCCTCATATTTTTAAGATGCTAAAACCTATGTATCCAATTGTGATGAATGACAAAAAATGGGTAAGCCTACTGCACGGGACCAAATGCCACTTCAAGCCCAAGAAGTCATTGAGCCTTTCGAGAAATGGGCATTAGATTTTGTGGGGCCCATTAACCCTGCATCTAAAAAGAAAAAGTATATACTTGTATGTACTAACTATGTGACTAAGTTGGTTGAAGCAAAAGCTTTACCAGCTGCAAGTGAACAATCAGTGGTAGATTTCCTTTTTAATGACATCTTTACTAGATTTGGTGTACCTCGACAAATTTTGACTGATCAGGGTACTCAATTTACCTCTAATCTAGTCAAAGTTGTTACAGAATAGTACCAAATCAAACACAAGAAATCTACACCCTATCATCCACGGGAAAATGGACAAGTAGAATCTACCAACAAAGTTATTGAGTCCATTCTTACCAAAACAGTATAGCTACACCACAAAGATTTGGCTGAGATATTACTAGAAGCCTTATGGGCTTATAGAATCACCTGAAGGAATAAAACAGGACATACACCTTACAAGTTGGTATATGGGAAGAAGGTGCTTCTTCCCATAGAATTCTAGGTCAAAACCTTCAGGACTGCAGTACAAGTTGGCATGAACTTGGATGAAGCCCAGCAACAAAGACTCCTACAGCTTAATGAGCTAGACGAAATTAGGTAGGAAGCACTTCAAAGAACCACCCTCATTCAAGAACAGAGAACAAAATGGCATGACAAGTATCTCAAAAAGAGAAATTTTGAACAAGGAGATTGGGCCGTGTTGTATGACAGGAGATTCAAGAACTTCAAAGGTAAGTTAACTACTCGTTGAATGGGACCTTACAAAATTTACATTGTCTATGATAATGGTTCAATAAGGATAAAGAAAATTGATGAACATCAGACTCCAGTATTTGTGAATGGCCACCGGTTGAGAATTTATAACAAACCCCTGTCAAAAGAGGAATTTTTGACTCGTATACTATAGAATTCAGATAAGCAGGTGATCAGTAAGGAAGGAGACCTTCCTACTGATCCACATTGATTGATTGGTTTACTTTTAAAAACTTTTGTACATAGGTGTGGATTGTGTTTTGCTAATAAGCTGAAGGTAACAATGGATTCTTACCTTCATTTGTTTTACTTCCGCATTTTAACTTTTTAAGTAGATTTATATAATTTATTTGAACCTTCATGAACTTGCTAAACATCATTTTGTAGGTATCATCAATACTCTGTTCTGGTTTGGTACCAGAAGTTTGGTACCCAAATTCCGGTACCAAAAGTCTGGTACTTATACGATACTACCATGACACATCACCTAATTGACAAAGGAATGCTATGCATATTTCAAAATCTTATGAAAATTAATATGAAGTATGAAGCCATGCAGTAACCACTTAATCTAAAACCAAGAAGCCGAATGCAACATCAAATAACAACCCTTATGAAGCAATAATTTCTTTTGGTTTTGTTGTTGACTAAAGGGAAGTATCTTTAACTTCTTTTGGTTTCGTTGCTAGCTAACAGAAAGTATATTTAATTTATTTTGGTTCAGTTGCTAGCTAAAAGAAAGAATTCTTAATTTCTTTTGGTTTTGTTTCTTGACAAAGAAGACATAATCCTTACCTATGATTCCTAAAAGAACCATGCATAATCTGCTTCAAAGTCTAGAGGTTGCCTTTATCCAGTATTTCAGCATGATTAAAGGGATAAAAAAAAATATTAGCCTACAAGTAACTATCTCACCCTAACTAGACTTCAATAGTATTCATTGGATTATCTTTACTAAAGAGTAACATATGAGTATATGAGCACTCTCTGTCATGGGCACACTAGGAAAACTTTTATGGAAGAGGATGTATTAGTACCCTAAGGTAACTTTAGGTCATTCTCTTATGGACAAACTCAGACAAAATTATACATTTGGATCTCTCTAAAGAAATAATATGCATACATAAGTTTATTTTTCCTTCAGACAAATCTTTAAAGACATTCAAATAAGAGAATACACCTTCCAACCCAATACCATCCCATCCTGTAAAAATGTTTTTAGACGAGCCTCCCCTGTCATCGTGCAAAAGAACTCTTTAATAAAAACCAAAATAGGTGACTATGGACAAGAAGCCTCTGATGGAAAAAGGGTTTAAGAGAGTAACCCGCCGGGATACTAAACAGGTCTGCTGGTAGCGGGTACAAGTTTATGGTATGACTAGGAAAACCCATCAGGGTACTAAACAAGATTGTTGGCAATGGGGCATTCTACCTGGGGAAAGGATGTCTCTCACTAATTATCACAACTACCCCACTGGAGTATTGAATAGCCTTGCTGGCAGTGGGTTTTGGTTGAGAAATGTCTCATCTATACTTGTCTGATTGAAAAATTCACTTTTTTCATCTAAAAAAAAATGAACACTACAAGCAAAGGTCATTGTTGACATTTATGAGATACAAACTCCAAATTAACAAACAAGATAATTACTACAAGAAAATGTCCATTTGAGAATTACCCTAAGTCAACTCTAAAGCCTACATTACCTAAGAAGGAAACTTCTTAACAGTGGAGCCCTAACTAGGGAGTATAATCTACTTATACTGTGAAATTTATCCATAACATATAATGATAGTAAATGTCTAAAGCAAGCTAGGTTGGATTTACTCTGCTGGCAAAAATATAAAAACCTCCCTATTTTCACTGTTGAATGCTACCCTTGTCAATAAGTCATCAAAAGAGAGGAAATAAGACTCGCATCTCATCTTCAGAAACCAACATGTTCACCCTACAACCCTACAGAACCAAACACAAAAGAAGACAAGCACAGAATAAAGAAGTTTCATGAAGTATAAGAAATTCTAGTACCAAGCTTCCAGAAAAATCCAGCCTAAAAAGATGAACTCTGACAATCTGCAAGCTTCAAATACAAAGGAAATTGCATATGCAATGGATATTGATTATACAATAGTAAAAGAAAAGGTAACATGGTATTATTTATTTTCCTTCTCTTATAAAACTACAATAGGTATGAAAAGGTATACTAGATCTTATGACCTTAGTGTTAAAACCATGCACCTAACTTTCACTTCCCTGATACCCATATGCTTAACCTTAATCAATCCTCTCATCACATAAGCACTTGAAAATGATTGAAGGCAAAATCACATCAAAAGTGTGAATATGGAGCATGCTTAGTAATGATGAGCCACGAGCGTGCTTCATCCCTAATCAATTACGAACGTATCTTATGTTATGAGTTACGATTCAACATCAAATTCACCGCTGGAAAAAGGGTATACCCTAGGAACTATATCAAGGAAGAGTATCATCCAATGCTTGATATTCTTCAACAATTCCTCACTTAAGGGTAGGTATGATGTAACCTTCCTATATCATCTTAGGCTTCTGTTACACTTTGAAGGAGGTCCTGAAATTGATTTCCCATATTTTTTATGGATGAGTCTGAACAAGATGGAAAGAGGTGTCAAATCCCTATCCAAAACTGAGAAGACCAGCATTTATCATCAAGGTCTTATTAAGATGTTAGTTATACATTAAATCAAGAAGCAAGAGATTAGCTCGAAAATTCTCATCACTCAACACCTTCCGACATAAAAAAAACTTGTAGAGGGAGCCGAGCCTACTCCAGAGAAAGATAAGGAACCTTAAGAGAGAAAGGGAAAGAAAGATAAGGTAACTCCATCATTCTCCAGAACATTGAGCCAAAAAGACAAAGCCAATAAACAAGCAGGTCCCCCTTCCACAGTCGATAAGATTTTTAAAATTCAAGAATGAAAAGGTAAATCCAAATTAGTGGAGGAGACCTCAACAGTACCACTTGAGGAGAAGGGTCATAACAAAAAAACTGTGAGGAAAAAGAATAATAGCTCAGAAAATAAACTTGAATGATCTATAGAACAATTCCCTGTAACCATTCCACAAACAGAAAAGAAGAAAATGAAGCTTGTGAGAACCTCTGATCCATTACCCCCTTGTAAAAGAACCATAAGGAGCATGGCAAACAAAGGAAAAGTAGTTGTTATTCCTCATACGCATGAAGACCCAATAGATCTTACCTCCCCTTCTGAAGACTTATCAGTCCAGGATGACATCCCTAGCTTGACTGAGGAGCAAGTTACTATTACTTTATGTGGGATGAGGGAGGAAGTGGAGGAAAGAGAATACACCCAGCCAGAAACAATGGGGTCAACAAGGACCTTAACAAAAGAACAGATGATGAAATAGATTGGGGAGTTGCAAAAGAAAAACCAGGAACTCAAACAAGAAGTGAAGGAATAGAAACTACTGGACAGGTATATCAAAAACGAAAATGAGCAACTGAAGGAAACGAGCCAGCAACTTCAAGATGACTATGAAGAGACTTCTAATAAGCTCAAGATGGCACTACGAATCTTAAAATATGTTAGGGTCGTAAAAAGGGAGTTGAAAGCAGAAGCCTCAGCCATCAACATCATTGATCCACAGGAGTAAAAATAATGGAGTCTCAAATTTTCAAAATTTTTGAGTTCGTTTAAGTTGCATGAGGACATGAAATGATTTTGGCATGGGGGAATGTGGATCCTCTAAATTGACATCCCCAATACCCTACTATACTCGTCATTTATACCTTTTTGGCCTACATAAGCTTGGATAAATGACAAATAACACTACCATTAGCCATTGATGAGGTCATAAGGTAAAGTATAATTGAATTCATGCATTTTGTGGTTTATTGAGCTAGGAGACTAAATGTTTCATGTACTAATGTTTTAAATTTCCATGTGTAACCTTTGGCCTCTAGATGAGTGCATCATTTCTGTATCAACTCAGCCATCTGGTACTTATGCGCCAGATTTCCACTATCTGAATCCGGTACGAAGCGCACCTTCCATTCAGATCCAGTACCGAACCATTCACTATCGCGATCTGGTACCAATGGCCACAAACTGTTTTGGTCCGTTATCAACCACTTGTGTGCTATTCGGATCCAATACCATTTACCGAATCTCACCTGTCACGATCCGGTACCAATACAGGAATAAGAATATATCAAGTTTAGCTCCAGATCATGCCCAAGATAATTGTTGGATGTTTGTTGAATAATCAAAGCTCTAGCAAGGCTATGTTAAGATATTTTGTTTATTGCTTCATCCTTATACACTTCATGTCATGAGGATGAAGCTTAAAATATGTAACTGAATATATAAATTTGACAATTGACTGATCTGTTAAAGATTTCACCTCCTTGTGTTTCACGACTAACATTATTTAAATAGTCATGGAAAGGATGGTGGAGGTAGTAGATAATTAGCATAACACAGCATATGAAGCAACATTACATATTGTAGACCATATTCTAAGTTGAAGTTTAATAGAAGGACATCATTTATATCCATGTCTTGATCGTTTATGAATGAATGTGAGTTGAGTTGTTAGCATAGTTTGATTCTATGTTTTGAAGTTTGAGTAAGAGTAATGTGTGGATTGAATGCAAGTTTACTGTAGACTCTAGTCGTTGACCTATTGAAGCGGCAAGGGCCCACTGCCCAACAAAGGTCATTATCCTTAAAGATTAGTCTTAGTAGTTGATTTCAATAGTATAGATGTTAGACTAGCTAAAGCTTTGATCCTTTCAGATGATAGCAGTATAGTTTAGTTTAGAGTTTCAATTATATGATTGTTTAGAGATCTTTACTTACTCTGTTTTGCATATGCTCTCTCTCTATTTTATGGATTTGGTTTTGTTTCATGGATATGGATGTTGGTAGCAGTAGTAAGAAATATTTGAAGGAGAACTAGTGAAGTTCACAACAACACATTGTGAACCACAACATACTCAGTGTATTGACTATTGAACTACCCATGCTATGTCTTGATGATTGATGTGTGATGATTGATGTGTGATTCCCCTTTCATAAGTGTGATTGCATAGTTAACTTTCTGGGTCAGATAGCATGGTTGATCTATCAAAAGAACTCCATATCATACTTGCATGTGCCATAATGGAGTAGATAGCCTCTTTGTGAAAGACAACCAAATTGTGTTTCGGTTTTCTAGTTTGCTTTGTTTCCAACATTCATAATTTAGAATAGTTCTATACTCATGACATGAGAATTAACTTTCTTACTGGTGTCTTGTAGCTCTATTGATTACGAATCATGGATTGATAATTAATGAGTGCATTATACTAATCATATAAGTAGCACAACATTTTGGTTCCGTTTTCGGGTAGTTGCATACGGTAGGAAGTGATTTTTAGCTTAGATTGTTTGCATATTTTTTGAATGATTTTAAAAGCTGGTTGAGGGAGGAGGATAAAATGTTTAAGACATGAGCGAAGAGCCATGCAGCCACTAGAGAGGGGTTCTCCGAAGCCAGGTCACCTTCTTACCTTCTAGATAGAATTAAGACTTCCAATTCAGTTAAGAATAAAATTTCCATTCTATGCATAGATATAGAGATAATAAAGGTAGATTTGTAAGCTCTAAAGATTTAAAAACAAATCCCCCCACTAATCCAACTGACACTGGTTCAGGAAACATTCCAACAGGAGAAATTTCAAGGGGAGCCAGTGAGGCTCTAGAAGAAGAACCTAAAATGGAAGAATCAGTATTGGGGTGGACAAAATGTGAGACTGTTGAAGGAGACACACAAAACCCAGTTTTTGAACCATCCATTAGTGGAGGAGGAACACCTAGTGAAATGGAAGAAGAAGAAGGAAATGCAACCACTGAAACTGAGACCTTTGGGTTTCCAATCTTGGATATTTCTAGAAACATCAACATGAAAAACATCCCGCTATCATTTTTACCCACTTTCAGAGGTATGTTAGCTGAAGATCCAGACTTATTTTTATTCGAGTTTGACATATTATGTAGAAGTTATAACTACTCAGACGATGCCCAGAAACTTAAGCTCTTCCCTACCACAATGAAATATTCAGCCTTAAGATGGTTCATGAGCTTAGGAGAAAATAAAATTCTCTCTTGGGATCAGATGAAAGATACATTCTTATGGAAATACCAAGACTATTGTAAGGATAATGCTAAAAATGACATTTTTAAAATGCAGCAAACAAAAGAGGAAAGCCCTGAAGACTACTTAGAAAGGCTCTTATACAACTACCAGAAATCAAAATTATTCACCATAGACCCAGCTGTAGTAAGAACTGTATTTTTGAAAGGCATTAGTGATGACTGCATAGAAGTTTTAAACTTGTTAAGTTTAGGATATGTGCACCAAAAGCCTTTTTCAGAGATCGCAGATGACTGTAGAAGATACTCAAGAGAACTAGCTCAAGGACTATCACTAGACTTGAGTTAGGAAACTTACTGGAGAACTTTAAAATAGACATCTTGAGCACAATCAACAACCAGTTAGATACCCTAAAACTGAAAAAGAAACAAGAAGAAGAGGTTGTTTTAGCAGTTTTTTGTCCTAGATGTCGAAAGAAGAACAGTGAGAAAGAATTCCCATTAAACATCATAGAAATTTATGGCCTGTGTACTCTAGAGAACCCCACATCTGAGTTTCCAACTTTTCTTGAGCTACAAGCCATGTATAGGGGAGGAGGAATATCACAAGAACAACCATACCCTTCCAGAAGACCTTTGAGAGCACAAAACCCCAATGAATTTTATGACCCTAATGCACAGTATCAACAACAACAATGGGGTCCTTCCCCAATTTCCTATCCACAATAGACACCTCAGCAAGCTCAAACTCAACCTTGGCAACAAGGTGGGAGGGGACCTATGTATGGGAATCCCTCTTACCCTACATATCCATAGTATCCTACAAACATTTCCCAATTACTACCTAGGAATAACCCACCACAGATACAAGTTTTACTTCCACCTCCTATACAACAACAATTTACAATCCCCTTGAACCCTAACCAACAGCAACAAGTACCTATAAATGTCAATCAACCACCTCAACACCAAGTTGCCCACAACCCTCCTAGACCAACAACAATACCTACCCAGCCAATCCCTAACCCCAATAATTGATCCACCCACTCTCTGCATAATGCAGAAGTTAAAACCTTTCCCACCCATGAAATTCAAGTATGATCAGGGAAAGTTGTAAATCAATCAAATCCTGGAGTAGTAATTCAGGAAGAAAATGATAATCATTCTAAGGAAGAAAACACTCAAACCACCCCTGTAGAATAAGAGACTTCCCCTCCTATTCCAATCACTTCTCAATCTGTAGAAGTACCTCAACAAGTTAATTTTCCACCCTACCCTGAAAGACTATTAGTGAAGAAACCTGACCCACCCTTGCACAAAGATATATAGGATGAATTACGAAATGTATGTATAAAAATACCTCTGTTGCAAGCCATAAAAGATATCCCCATATATGCCTAAATCATAAGGGATATTTTTATTAAGAAACTAGTAAGGAAGAAGAAGGAACCTCCCCTTGTTCAAGTAGTAGGACAATTATTTAAATTTATTTCTGAAATGCCATATAAATAAAATGACCTTGGGAATCCAGTAGTCACTGTTGAAATTAATGGTATTTCCTTACCAAACACACTCATTGATTTGGGTGCAACAATTAATGTAATTCCTTTTGACACTATGAAAAAACTCCAAATCAACCAGTTGAGACCAACCCAAACCATGATAGAATTGGCAGATAAGTCATTCATTAGCCCTGCAGAAAGTTTAGATGATATCACAGTCACTCTAGCTTCTTGGGAATATCCAATAGACTTTCTAGTCATCTACTCTAAATCATCCTCCAAACCAGGATACCCTATGGTTTTTGGCCGCCCTTGGCTGGCCACAACAGATGCCTTTATCAGCTGTCAGTGCGATGATATGACTATATCCAATGGCACACATAGCCAAAAACTTGTTCACTTCCCTCCTGCCCAGCCAGCACAAGAAATAATTGTTTGGCTAGAAAACCCTTAGGGAGAGGAAGATTGCATCAGACCCCTATTAACACTTGCACAAGTAAGAGGAATGCAAGAACAATTAGATGAATAAGTCTTAAGTTTATTTTTGGCTGATACAACTACATTGAATATCCTAGGTGCTTTGTAGAATTGTCACACATTTTCAGTTCCGAATTTCAACAAACTTGGCACCCTAATATCACTCAATTATATAATTTATCACCAGCTTCCTTAGAGAAGGAAGGAAGTACTGAACTTGTGGAGATATCCCAGGAAAACCTTTGTATATCAACTCTAGTTTGGAACCAAAACAAAAGACACAAGTAATTGAAATTCTCCAAAGAAAATTTGATTCCTTTGCATGGGATTATGCATATATGAAAGGCATTCACCCTGACACATGCACACATCATATTTACACTAATGACCAAATCAGACCAGTCAGACAGCCTCAGTGAAGGATGAATCCAACCCTCAAAGATATTGTCAAAGAAGAATTGCAAAAACTCCTTCAATCCAATCTCATATACCCCATTTATCATAGTCAATGGGTGTCTCCACTTGTCATAGTTCCCAAGAAAAATGGTAAGTGGAGAATATGTGTAGACTTCATGGAATTGAACAAAGCCACCCATAGCGATTATTTTCCCCTACCATTTATTGATCAGGTGTTGGACATCTTGTTCGGAAAGAAGTATTTTTCGTTCCTATATGAGTTTAGTGGTTATAAGCAAATACAAATAGCACCTGAAGACCAAGAGAAGACCATATTTACCTACCCATGGGTAACCTATGATTATAGGGTCCTTCCTTTTGGACTTTGCAATGCCCCAACTACTTTTCAAAGGGATGTCCTAGCCATTTTCTCTGACTTGACCAACGACTGCGTAGAAGTCTACATGGACGACTTTACAGTCCATGGAAATGACTTTCAGGAAGCTTTGACCAGTCTAGAAAAAGTCTTGATTAGGTGTAAGGAAACTAATCTTTAACAAAGTAATGAAAAATAAAAAATGATGCTCACTGAAGGTATTGTTTTGGGACATCACATCTCTGACTTTGGAATGAGAGTTGATCCTGCGAAAATTCATATTATCACACAAATTAGAATACCTTCCTCACAAAAGGAAATTCATAGTTTTTTAGGGTATGATGGCTACTATAGAAGGTTCATTCCCAATTTCACAAGCTTAGCTACCCCTTTATTCAAGTTATTATCTAAAGAAGCCAAATTTACTTGGGATGATGAATGCCAAGTATCTTTTGAGATTCTAAAACAGAAATTTTCAACAACCCCTGTATTAAGAGGACCAAATTGGTCCCTTCCTTTTCATATTTGTACTGATGCCTCAGACACAACCCTTGGAGCATTTCTTGGACAAAGGGAAAATCAAATGCCTTATGCTACTTACTTTGTCAGTAAAAATCTGTCCCTAGTAGAAGTTAATTATACGGTCACATAAAAAGAATTGTTAGTTGTAGTCCATGCTATCAATAAATTTAGACACTATATTACAGGATATCAATCTTTTGTACACACTGATCATTCAGCCCTCAAATTCTTAATGAACAAACATGTAGCAAACCCTAGTGTTACAAGATGGTTGTTATTATTACAAGAGTTTAATATCAATATTATTGATAGACCGGGTAAGGATAATCTTGTGGCTGATTTCTTATCTAGAATGATTCATCCGGGAGATAACGCACCAGTAGATGATAACTTCCCTGATGAAAATTTGTTTGATATTTCTACATTCACTCCTTGGTATTCAGATGTAGCTAACTATGTTGTGACAGGGAAGATGCCTCAGAAATTGTCTCCTAGAGAAAAATAGAAAGTAATTCATCTAAGTGCAAACTACATGTGGCACGATGATTGTCTCTACAAAACAAGACCAGATTTGGTAATCAGGAGATGTGTAAGGAAAGATGAAATTCATGATATTTTGCAAGCTTGCCATGATGGTCCTTGTGGAGGACACTTCGCAGACAAAATGACCACTTATAAAGTTCTGCAATCTGGTTATTATTGGCCTCATATTTTCAAAGATGATAAAACCTATGTATCCAATTGTGATGAATGCCAACGAATGGGTAAGCCTACTACACGAGACCAAATGCCACTTCAAGCGCAAGTAGTCATTGAGCCTTTCGAGAAATGGGCATTAGAATTTGTAGGGCCCATTAACCTTGCATCTAAAAAGAAAAAGTATATACTTGTATGTACTGACTATGTGACTAAGTGGGTTGAAGCAAAACCTTTACCAGCTGCAAGTGAACAATCAGTGGTAGATTTCCTTTTTAATGACATCTTTACTAGATTTGGTGTACCTCAAGAAATTGTGACTGATTAGGGGACTCAATTTACCTCTAATCTAGTCAAAGCTGTTATAGAACAATACCAAATCAAACACAGGAAGTCTACACCCTACCATCCACAGGCAAATGGACAAGTAGAATCTACCATCAAAGTTACTGAGTCGATTCTTGCCAAAACAGTACAGCTACACCATAAGGATTAGGCTAATAGATTACTAGAAGCCTTATGAGCTTATAGAATCCCCTGGAGGAATACAACAGGACATACACTTTATGAGTTGGTATATGGGAAGCAGGTGCTTCTCCCCATAGAATTCCAGATCAAAACCTTCAGGACTGCAGTACAAGTTGGCATGAACTTGGATGAAGCCCAACATCAAAGACTCTTGCAGCTTAATGAGATGGACGAAATCAGGCAGGAAGAACTTCAAAGAACCACCATCATTCAAGAGCAGAGAACAAAATGGCATGACAAGTATCTGAAAAATAAAAATTTCAACAAGGAGATTGGGCCCTGTTATATGACAGCAGGTTCAAGAACTTCAAAGGTAAGTTAACTACTCATTGGATGGGACCTTACAAAATTGAGACTATCTATGATAATGGTTCAATCAGGATAAAGACAATTGACGAACATCAGACTCCATTACTTGTGAATGGTCACTGGTTGAGAATTTATAACAAACCCTTGTCAAAAGAGGAATTTCTAACTTGTATACTACAAAATTTAGATATGCAGGTGATCAGTAAGGAAGGAGACCTTCCTACTAATCCACATTGATTGATTGGTTTACTTTTAAAAACTTTTGTACATAGGCGTGGATTGTGTTTTGCTAATAAGATGAAGGTAATAATGGATTCTTACCTCCTTTTGTTTTACTTTCGCATTTTATCTTTGTAAGTAGATTTCTATAATTTATTTGATCCTTCATTAACTTGCTAAACATCAGTTTGTAGGCATCAACAATACTTTGTTCTAGTCTGGTACCAAAAGTCTGGTACCCAAAGTCCAGTGCCAGAAGTCTGGTACTTATACGATACTATAAGGACACATCACCTACGTGACAAAGCAATGCTACACATATTTCAAAATCTTATGACAATTAATATGAAGTATGAAGCCACACAGTAACCACTTAAGATGGAACCAAGAAGCAGAATGCAGCATCAAATAGCATCCCTTATGAAGCAATAATTTATTTTGGTTATGTTGCTGACTAAAGGGAAGTATCTTTAATTTATTTTTGTTTTGTTGCTAGCTAACAGGAAGTATATTTAATTTATTTTGGTTCTGTTGCTAGATAAAAGAAACAATTCTTAATTTCTTTTGGTTATGTTTCTTAACAAAGAAGACATAATCCTTATCTATGATTCATAAAAGAATGATGCATAATCTTCTTCAAAGTATAGAGTTTGTCTTTATCCATTATTTCAGCATGGTTAAGGGGATAAAAAAAATATATTAGCCTACAAGTAACTATCTCACCCTAACTAGACTTCAATAGTATTCATTGGATCATCTTTACTAAAGAGTAACATATGAGTATATGAACACTCTCTTTCATGGGAACACTAGGAATTTTTTCATGGAAGAGGATGTATCAGTACCCTAAGGTAACTTTAGGTCATTCTCTTATGGAAAAACTCAGACAAAATTATACATCTGGATCACTCTAAGGAAATAATATGCATACATAAGTTTTTCAGACGAATCTTTAAAGACATTCAAATAAAAGAATACACCTTCCAACCCAATACCATCCCAGCCTGTAAAAAGGTTTTCATACGAGCCTCCCCTGTCACTGTGCAAAAGCACTCTTTAATAAAAATTGAAATAGGTGACTATGGACAAGAAGCCTCTGATGGAAAAAGGGTTTAAGAGACTAGCCCGTCGGTATAATAGACAGGTCTGCTGGCAGCAAGTACTGGTGTGTGGTATGACTAGGCAAACCCATCAAGGTACTGAAAAAGCCTGTTGGAAATGGGGCATTCTGCCTGGGGAAAGAATGTCTCTCACTAATTATCACAACTACACCACCAGAGTACTGAATAGGCTTGCTGGCAGTGGGTTTTGGTTGAGAAATGTCTCATCTATACTTGTCTGATTGAAAAATTCACTTTTGTCATGTAAAAAATAATGAACACTACAAGCAAAGGTCACTGCTGACATTTATGAGATACAAACTCTAGATTAACAAACAAGATAATTACTACAAGAAAATGTCGATTTGAGAATTACCCTAAGTCAACTTTACCAGTCCGACATATAAAGCCTACATTACCTAAGAAGGAAACTTCTTAAGAGTGGATCCCTAACTAGGAAGTCTAATCTACTTATACTGTGAAATTTATCTATAACATCTAATGATAGTAAATCTCTGAAGCAAGTTATGTTGGGTTTACTCTGCTGGAAAAAATATAAAAACCTCCCTATTTTCACTACTGAATGCTACCCTTGTTAATAATTCATCAAAAGAAAGGCAATTTCAAAATTTTTAGGCATGTGATCATATGCTAGGTGATAAATGTACTTTTTGAATTTGATTTGGTTTCTTTTTTCTTATCATTTTCCTTCCATTATGATACAGGGTGTTAAATATTCTTGCATAAGAATATGCAACATCCTTGGCATGGGGGAGGGTCAAAGAGTTCTTCCAAAACTCTTTTTCAAACTCACATCTCATCTGCAGAAACCAACATGTTCACCCTACAACCCTATAGAACCAGACACAAAAGAAGACAAGCACAGAATATAGAAGTTTCATGAAGTACAGGAAATTATAGTACCAAGCTTCCAAAAAACTCCATCCTAAAAAGATGAACTCTGACAATCTGCAAGCTTCAAATACAAAGGCAATCACATATGTTATGGGTATTGATTATACAATGGTAAAAGCAAAGGTAACATGATATTATTTATTTTCCTTTGCTTATAAAACTACAATAGGTATGAAAAGGTATACTAGATCTTATGACCTTAGTCTTAAAACCATGCACCTAACATTCACATCCCTCATACCCATATGCTTAACCTTAATCAATCCTCTCATCACATAAGATCTTGAAAATGATTGAAGGAAAAATCACATCAAAAGTGTGAATATGGAGCATCTTTAGTAATGATGAGCCATAAATGTGCTTCATCCTTAAGCAATCGCGAACGTATCTCATGTCACGAGTCACGATTCAACATCGAATTCACTGCTCAAAAGTCCAATCACCTATATCAAACAACAACCATGCTTCAACACCCAACGTTCCTAACGCAAACGCGCCACCCAGGGCATGTCCGCTCCCCACAGGACCTCCCTCGTCTTTGGCCCGAAGAGCTAAATTACCCTTCAACTTCCTTATTAGAAGTTCTGAATACCCACAAAATGCCTCTTATGATCTCCCTACTCCAAATCGGGAAATCGGACCTCGCGTGACCGCGAGTCTTGAGCTCACAGGATAGGTACTTGCAAATTCCCGAACCCGATGAATATCCACCACGTAGTCCTCGCTTTTGCCGAGAATTATCCCATCGGGAAATCGGTCCTTACGAGGTCACAGAAAAATTGCCTCGCAAATCCCCGAATTCCANAATTGAAATGCATAGAACTCACACCCTTGGGATCTCTGATCCTCCGATTCCTGATGCCACCTGACATTGGCCCACTGTAAGGCTCGACCATCAAACACCTGTCCTATGCTCTGGCACCTATGGCCCACACTCCAGTAGTGATCGGGAAATCACGTTTTAGGATATCATGATTCCCGTAACCTTTGTTCGTCGACTCGTCCAAGCCCTGATCTCCGATACGGGTGACACCTGTCCTCCATTGAAGGGATAAGACTGTGGTACCATCGTGTTTCGAGATTTCATGACTTCTCCTATCGTGAGTTTCTCGTCACCGAGAATTCCGAACGTCGAATCATTAGGATCACTCGCCACGTGTCCCTGCTGAGGTCAACGGCTATGATCCTATCGAGATTTTGAGAACTACAAGATATCGATTCTCTACCTGAAAAAAACCCCGATGACCCTGATATCCCGATGACTTTGGTCGAGACTTCTCCTCTGCCTCTGGGCTTAAACCCTGCGCAACTCTTCGAGATCTAATGGCTGACATGATTTCGCGAATTTCCTATGCGAATCCTGACCGTCGATTTCTTCCCTTCCTTATTGAGAACTTCTTAGCACAGAAAATCTTCTGTGCAGCCTTTCGATGATTTCACGGGCCTTGTTCCTCCTAATCTTTCTCTAGCTTCCACAATCTCTTAGGAAAATGAGATCTCTATGCACGCACTTGCCACTCTTTCCTGAAAACTTTCACGGCGCAAGAACTTGGTGCTCTCCTTTGACAATACCAGGAAGGTGCTATACCTCCTGAGCTTTTCCACTCTGATTCCTTCAGAGGAATTTGTGCGCACTCCTTGCGCTCAACATTCATCAACTCCGCAAGTGCTGAATCCTTCCGACTCTGCGCAATTCCTGCAGCAGCAGTCTTCAATTTCCTTGCTCAGATTTACAGCTGAGACTTCTTCTTCAGCCTGTGCACTTCTTGCACAGCTTCAAAAACCCACTTCCGCTTCTGGGTGAATGAGAACAAAAGTTAAACTACTGAGCCTTCATCAACGCACTCCTTGTGGATGAATTCAACTGCACACCTTACAGGAATCTCCTAGCTCATACAAAGAAACAATTGAAACTCATTCCATCTCCCCTTCAGACTTCAGGTTGAAACATGAAATCACATGTACAACATATACAAAGAAAATACATAACAAGAAAGCAAACATTCATGAGCACAACATCAATACACAGAGAAAACAACACAAACCATGTGCTTGAATCAAAGCTTCCTTCTATTAATTCAAATGCCTGTACATGGGTGTTCTTCACACAATATTCTCTGCTTGCTCTTCTCTTCTCCTGAATGCTTTTTTCTATATTACAATGCTATAATGAGAGTGTCTATATCCGTTTTCCCTCTCGAATCTCTAAACTATCAAATCTAGACTTAAAATCCTGTCTACCAGCATTAACTAGATTAAATGTCTCCTATCTACTTTAGACAAGAGCGTATGGCTCGAGGTCTGATACAATATACAAAAGGTGCTCCTTCATAAATGCATCATTTATACATTAGTGCATCATATTGGATGAAAATTCAAAAAGTTTCGGCTGGACTTGTCCAGCTGTTCATTGTCTTCCATGCTAGCTCGCTTGTCGTGGGCGATGCTCCTGCATCATACTCCTCGGCTTGAAAATTTTCATGGGATCCTGTCCATGAGCTCCTGCATGGCCTGTCCATGCTTTTGAATCACTGCTTCAGTCTCCCAGCTAGCATCTTCCACTGGATGGTTTTTCCATTTGACCAGATACTTGAAGTATTGCTTTCGCCTGGTCTTTTTGCTCACCCTCTTATCAAGTATACGCTCGATCTGTGGCTTTTCTGAAATCGGCATCTACTTCTGCCACTGGATTTCTGGCTGTTCATCATTTCCAGCTTCTACTTCCTTAGCCTTATAGGGATATAAGTCTGAGACATTGAATGTCGGAGATATTCCGATCTCATCCGGCAACTCGATCTCATAAGCATTTTCTCCCAATTTCTTTAGGACTCTGCATGGCCCAATTTTCTTTATTTTTAGCTTGTTGTATGTTCCCCTCGGGAACCTTTCCTTTCTCAGATGTGCCAG